>PVJH01003427.1:0-142831 GCA_004026705.1 Nesogale talazaci
GGCCATTGAGCCTCGAGGAATGCCAGATTCATAGAACAAAGCGTTCTTGCATTGAGGGAGCACCAGGGTGAGGGCCCAAGGTCCACCTGCTACTCTAATATTTGGCCTATAGATATGTTCTTAATTTTATTCCCAACTTATAATAGATAGTTGTATCTATGTACGGACATACCTATATTTAGACCTCTGTAAGTGCCCTGTGTCTTCTAGCTCTTTCCTCTATTTCCTTCCATCTCCCTCCTGCCCCACCATCATGTTCCACCTTCATTGGCATTTCGTTGTTTTCTCATATTCATTGTCCTTGCTTAATCCTGACCAGACCTCCCATACCCTCCTTTCCATCGATTCCTAACCACTTATTGCTCACCCAACCCGTCCATGTGTTTGTCCTCCCCCCCTTCTCCTCTCCTCTCTCGTGCCCCCAGGAATCATTTGCCCAGTCCTTTCTGTGGCGCAATGGGTCTCCAGAGGGATGTATTCCTCTGAGCATCCCCATTTCTCTTCTTGCTGTACAGTTGAGTCTTATTTTCTGTGGCCCAAACATAAGATCTCTTACTGATGATACAAATTTACCAACATTTTCATTTGAATCCTGTTTTTAAACATATAGATATGTTTTCCTCGAAAGTCTTTTAGGTACGGTTTCCCTTCTGGCCCTTAAGTATTTTCTCATAAATATGATGTTGCCTTATCTTCTTTGTTCATCGCCTATGAAGGCAAGCTGGTCCTACAGCCCGTACCCTTCACCTGGTAAAGTAAATCTCTTTGCATCTATGCAGTAGACCTGGTCCCCCTCCTCTCTGAGGGTTAGGGCTGGGGTTAAATTGGTTGTCCAACTTTTAGTTTGACTGATCTACTTTGTGCTCATCATTGGAAGGGAAGTATTTTCGAATACAAAGAATAAGGCAGTTTACATGCAGATTGTTTGCAGGGACCCACATCAACACACTACATTTTCTAGGTGATTCTTTGGGTTTGTCAGCATTAATTGGCATCAAGTATAAAAAACAACAGCAGCAACAAAAAGTATCTTTGAAATACGAAGCATTGCTGCCAACAGTGCACCAAGGCATTCTGGGTAAGTGGAGCTCAACATAAGTCAGGACGGGCAAGGAGAATGAGAAAACAGATTGGTAACATTTTAGACAGCGAATAGATCCAAATGAAAGGATTTCTTTTCTTTTTGGATCTTTCAAAGAGCTATTAGCTTACACATGGTCTACGAGTTGAGTGTATTTTTAGTGTACAGGGATTTTAAGAAATGATATTTTGTTAGATAATCAACATTGTGGTTCGCACACAAGTGACATTTAAAAAAAATCCTCTGGACTTGAGCTTAACAACACCCACGTGAGCTTACCTGGGGATTTTTAAATACAGCATATTTTTCCGTTTTCTCCAAAAATAATATTTTATTCTCCGTGTCTCTTGTCCAGTCTGATAAGACTTCAACAACGTTTTCATGGTCTTCAAAAAATCTCTCTGATGAATCAAGAAAAGACATTTTATCCCCCCGAGCTCAGCATGCTACCATTTCCGATTGTGAAAACGTTCTGCCGAGTTCATAACTATGCCCCCATTACCAATTGTGAGAAAGTCCTCACGGTGAGATGACCACCGTGCCTTCTTCTCTCTGTTGAGCGTCACATGATGCCCCACTGTACCATCTCCATTACACTATGTTTCAGTGCCAGGTCTTATAAAATATAGCATGGTGGGAGCACTTACAATATGGTGACACTGATCAATCATCATACTTTTTTTTTTTCACATTAGCACTTTTTAAAGAGTTCCATGTGAAGCAACTTCCACTCTTATCTGTTAGGAGGGCGATGAAGGCAAAGATTCCCGATTCTGACTCAAAGTCGCCCTTTGGGACACAGGGCAGTGGATGGTTGCTAAGACTGCAAATATTTATGCAAGCACATGATCTCAAGAGGCGTGGAGGCTTGAACCTCCAACCTGGTGATAAGCTGACCAAGCCTTAGCCCACTGGGCTACCAGGGCTCCTTAAATATTGGTTAAACATCTTTAAAAGGAAGGGTGTGATGCATGATGGACGCCATTAGACATCATTCCTAGAACTTTAAAAACAGTTTATGAAAACTTGAACTAAAGTTAGACATGGAGGAGATCTCTCATTTCCCTACGTGACTCAGTGAGTTAAAGACAATATTGAGGTTATTTTAGTATAGACCATGCTTCAGAGAAAAGGTTTCACCTAAAGCTTCCAAAACATATAATTCTTTTTTTTTTTTGGGGGGGGTGGGGGGTATCACTGCTCTCCGGTGGTGGGAGTAGGAGGCCCAGCCCCACTGCTGGAATTGAACCTCCGTCCCAGTGGGCCGCAGACCTGCGCACAACCACTACGCCACCGGGGCTCAGCCCCAAAACATATAATTCTATGTCATTGCCAAGACAATTGGGATACCATTCTTCTATGAGGAACATGAAGAATAAGAAGAGTATTTAATTTTTAAAATAAAAACATGTGCAACACAACATTTGCCAATGTGACAATCTTCATTTGGCCTATTTAGTGCATCAATCACATTTAACATGTTGTTCAGTCATCACCAATACCCAGAGAAAAATTTCCATTGAAACAAACAGAAATTCAAGACTTTCTGAACAATGACTCCTCTTCCCCATTTCCTCTTGCCACTTGTGGCGGTCATGTGCTTTGTTAATTTCATGATTGAGATGTAGGGGTGGAGTCTAGCCTGTTAATCTGAAGATAGCCATAGAGTAGCCAATGAGGCCTCCGTGTGGGCATGGCTTTCTCCTGAGACTTCTGGGAAATCTCATGATATTTCCTTCATGGAGATGAGAAGCTATCTCCCCAGTTGTTGGGAGTTAGTCTCAGAGGCAACGAACTATGGACAGGACAAGATGACAGCATCCGAGAAGCTGAAGGAGTTGGAAGAGAAGCCACACAGTCTTACCCTGATGGAACCAGACCTCTGAAACTGGAGAAGCTACGTGGAGACCCCTGCCAGCGCTGAGTTGCTTCTACCACCACTGGATGCTCTTGATGGACCCTGAGCCCTGGAAGCGAAGAGTCATGGGGAGACCCCTCCGGCGTGGGAATCTGCACCCACTGGTCTGTGACTTCATGAGTTGGAAGGAGAATTTATAAACTAATATCGGGCATATGGGCTAATATCAGACCTAGGACTTTGAACTGACTGGGCTGGGATGCTTTCTCAATGCCGCATTCCTCTTGTATATAAACCCTTTCCTTACATACATACATGTGTCTATGAGTTTGTTTCCCTAGTTTACCCGGACCGACACACCACTAGTAATTTGTGTTTGCGTTTTCTTCCTGACTTTGTTCAACTAAACCAATTATTCTTTTCTCTGCTGCGGGGCTGAACTTCCTTCACTAGAAAGTGTTTTAGAGAACAGGGGAGAGGAGCGGAAAGCAGGCAGGAGAGACTAGCATTGGTATGAGTCTGTGGCAGAGCCATAGACAATCAAAGGCAGAGATCTCTAAAAGATGCTGTAGGTGACAGCTCCCCAGGCCTCCCACAATCTGCTCAGCTTCCTGGGCACGCAGTAGTAAGCATCAAGCTACCACTTCCTTTCCCTGATGCAGCCACCAGAGAAGTGGCAAGAATAATACTGCTGACATCCCCCAACGTCTGGCCACCTGCTACAATCCGAGGCTCTTCCCCACAACGAAATGAGGTGGACACTTCATCCGGCCCAAGGGAAGTGGTTCTGACGCAATGTCGCCAGGACCTCAAATAAACTCTTCTTAACAATGTACTAAAAGCCCACGCGAACGTAAACCCGTGGCATTTTTGGAGGACCGCCTCCTGCTGGGGGTGGGACTTACCAATTTGTAGCTCGGGATATATTTCATAAAGACACCAATCCACACTGCAGTCACAGTGAGTTTTCTCAAAAAGGTTGTCTAACACATCTCGGACCAACTGCCTCTCATCCACCATCAAGGACTTGGTGCTGCTATCATTCATGTGCACCTTGACCACGAGCTGAGGAGGAAGCCACAAAACAACCAGTACATTTCAGCAACCAGAGCAGGCTGCCGAAACCAAGGTTTCAAAACAGCTACTGTTCCTGTGGGTTTACTTTACACGGAAGGACTGTGAAGTCATCATGCTCTTACTCACACATTGAGCACTGCTTCAGGTCCTAAAAACACGATGGTGGGCTCGGGGTAAGGGGATGATCTACAAATGTACACATAGACTATGGACCTGCATAACTAGCAGGGACTTTCTAATAACATGGTCATCATCCAGAACCACCTGATACTTTTTTCTGGGTTTTTTTTTTTTTTTTTGCAGTACCTTAGATGGCTTAAGGAGCCTTGGTGGGGTAGTGATTGCATGGTGAGCTGCTAGCCATGAGGTCAACGGTTTGAAACCACCAGCTGAGAGGGAGCGAGCAGAGAGTTAGTCTTTGAAACCCAAATGGACAGTCTAGCCTGCCCTATAGGGTCCTCAAGAGTCAGAACTGGCCGTGAGTTTGGTTTTGGTTTGGTAGAAGGTTTTGGGGTGATTTGAAGGCTAATCCCTTCCTCTTTTAGTGATCCTTAATGCTATTATATATGTATCTATGTGTGTTACTTTTGTGCGTATAATGTTACTATCTGTTTACCTATCTATGTATTTATATGTGTTACTTCTCCGCCCCTCACCTTCTATTTTAGGTATGCCTATGGGTTTTATTTTACTTTAATCTTTAAAAACATTTTATTGAGGGCTCTTACAGCTCTTATAACAAGCCATACATCAACTGTATACTTGTACATAAGTTGCCATCATTATTCTAAACATTTACTTTCACCCTATGTGTTTTAAATCTTAATCATGGTATTAAGTCTTCCTCTTCATGAACATGGGGCATTTTTTCCCATTTAGGTAGATATCTTTGAAATTATTAAAAAAACAAAACAAATTCTGGAGCCCAGGTGGTGTAGTGGTAATGAGTTGTATTGCTAACTACAAGGACAGCACTTTGAATCCCCTCATTGCTCCTTGGGAGAAAGACAAGGTTTCTAGTCCTGTAAAGAGTTACAGTCTTGGATGGAGGGGGACAGTGGTGGGGGTGTGTGTGTGTAAAAGGGAGATGACATCAAGCAGTCTATGTCGAAAAAGAATGTATGGGAACTGATTGTGGTAGCAATAGTACAATTCTATTTGATCTGATTGCGATATGGAATGACATGGTATATGTAGTAAGTCCCAACTAATAATAATGGCAATAAAAAGAAAATCTGGAAGGATTATGTAAATTATAATTTGGCAAAAAATGAATTGTATTTGTAATCCAGAAATAGATAGATAAATCCTGCTTAATTTTATATACATACATACATACATATAGGAATTCTATTGATTTTTGTATGTTGATCTGGTAGCCTGTGACATTGCCAAAATTTTCTGTTTGTTCCAGCAATTTTCTTAATGACTCTTAGGAGTTTCCTATATATAAAATTATATCATCTGCAAATAGAGAGAATTGTCTTATAATGCTGGCTACTACTTTCAAGTTACATTAAATAAGAAAGGTGATAAAGAGAAACCCTATCTGACTCCTGTTTGTAGGGCAAATACTCTCACTTTCTCTCCATTGAATGAAATGCTGGCTGCTGGCTTTGCACATATGGCCTTTATTATGTTGAGACATTGCCCTTGTAGTTCTATTTTATGGAGGATTTTTTAAAATCAAGAATGGATGTTGGATTTTGTTGAATGTCTTTTCTGCATTAATTGATATGATTCTTTTCTAATGTTTTATTTATTAGTGGATGACATGGTTGATTTTTCTAACATTAAACAATCTTTGCATACTTGGTATAAATCCACTGGTCACAGTGTGTCATTTGAATTTTTTTGCCAATTTATATTGCCTAGAATTTTGTTGAAAATTTTAGTATCTATGATTATAAGAGGTATTAGTCTATACTTTTCTATTCTGGTGTTGTCTTTATTTGATTTTGGTATCTCTTATTATATTTGTTTTAGAGAATTAACTTGGCGTAGGTTGTACTTTTCCATATTCTGTAGTAGTTTATATAGAATTAGTTTCGACTTATCTCTGAATACTTGTTAGAGTTCCTTCAAAAAACCATCTAGCCCTGGACTTTCAGTTGTTGGAAATTTTTCAGTGACCTGATATATTTTTTCTTGTGTTATGGATCTGTTAAGATTTTCTGTATCAGTCAGTATTGTTAGATAGGTAATGTGCTTCTAGAAACTTGTTCACTGAGTCTAGGTTTTCAAATTTGAATTCAACCAAGGGCTTAATAGAAAGCAAATGTCAGCTGAGCCCTGGTGGCGTAGTGGTTGAGTGCAGGACTGTAGCTCACGGTCTTGGCGGTTCAAATCCAGCAGCGGCTCTCCAGGAGCAAGGCTGGGTAGCTCCATGACCACAAGAGGGCAGTGATGCCCCCCCTAAAAAAGAGAGTAAATGCCTAAAGAAGAATGAGGGCAACATATGTACAAATGTACCTGAGTTAACTGGTGTATAGCCTGTGATGAACTGTACGAGCCCCCAATAAAATGACTTTAAAAGTAATGAAATAAATTAAAAAATAATAAAATGGTCAATGCAGAAAAAATTTTAAAAACAATTTTGATTCATTCCTTCAACATAATACATACCATATAAGCTCACATACAGGCCGAGTTTTTCAGCACATTTTTAAAGGCAGCTTTTGTGGTAAAATTAGGTGCCTCAACTGATATTCAGGTATGCTTATATTCAAGTATACACAGTAGTTATTGTCTTTATTTTGTTTGGTTTTGATGTGATGTCATCAATTCAATTTCTTATGTGCAATGTTTTCATCTCCTTTTCCTTTTTAAAATTTGCCAGTGGCTTATTAAATTAGTTAAATCTTTTCAAAGGGTCAGTTTGTTTTGCTGATTTCCCCCCCCCCATTGTTTCTAAATATTTGATCATTCCTCTCTAATTTTTATAATTTCTTTCTTTCGGGTAGCTAAGGGTTTGTTCTGTTTTTTGTTCTAATTGTTGTAGAGTTAAGGGGTTGATTTTGGTTCTTTTTGTTTTTGATGTATGCAATTTTATTGTTATAAATTGAATTCTGAGCACTGCTTTGTCCTGTGTCTCAGAGGTGTGGGTATGCTCTACTTTTGCTCTCATTTGTTTCAAGGAATGTTTTTTCCCCACAATATTTATTTATTCAGATATGCATTTTTAATCATTTTAGTGGGGGTTGTGGCAGTCACTTAAGTTGGTGTCCATTTGAGGATAAAGAGTGTAGGGGTGGAGTCTAGCCTGTCAATCTGGAGACAGCCAATGAGAGCTCTGTGTGGGCGTAGCCTTTTGAGAATTCTGGGAAATGTGGTCATTCCTTCATGGAGGCGGAGACACTGTCTGTCTTGGTTCACTTCTTTGGAGATTCTCCACTGACAAGGGTGGCTCCTTGTGAGGCATCCCTGAGGAGAAGACACATGACACCAACCTACGGCTCGGAGTGGGACACGCCACCTGGATACAAGCGGACCTCTGAAGCTGGAGAAGCCACTGAGAGCCCCTTGCCAGCGCCGAGATGCTTTTACCACCACTGACTTTGCACCCACTGGCCTGTGATCTTCCTGCATTCAGCATCATTGTATATGTTTCATAAGTCTGGAGAGGACTTTATAGATTGCTGTCAGACATGTGGGCTAATATGGGACTTATGACCTTGGACTGAAGTGGCTGGTATGTTTTTTTAATGTATAAGTTGCTCTTGTATATAAACCTCTTTCTTGTACACACGAGTGTGTATGAATTTGTTTCTCTAGTCTACTGAGACTAACACAGGGGTTCATACAGTTCTTATCACAATCCACACATACATTCATTATGTCAAACACATTTGTACATCTGTTGCCATCATCATTTCAAAAACACTTTCTTTCTACTTGAGCCCTTGGTATTAGTTTATTATTTTCCCCTCCCTCCCTCCCAAACTCTTGATAATTTATAAATTATTATTTTTTCATGCCTTGTACTGATTGATGTTTCTCTTCACTCACTCTTCTGTTGTCTTTCTCCCTGGAAGGGGGCTGTTTGTGGATCATTGTGATTACTTCCCCCTTTTCTCCCCCTATCTTCCCCTTCTGGTATCACTACTCTCAATATTAGTCCTGGGGGGTTTGTCTGTCCTGGATTCCCTGTGTTTTCAGCTCTCATGTACATGATCTGGTCTAGGGAGATTTGTAAGATAGAATTGGGGTCATGATAGTGGGGGTAGGAAGCATTAAAGAACTAGAGGAAAGCTGTATGTTCAATGTTGCTATTTTGCATCCTGACTGGCTCATCTCTTCCTTGTGACCCTTTTGTAAGGTGATGTCCAATTGTCTACAGATGGGCTTTGGGTTTTCACTCTGCATCCCACCTCATTCACAGTGATTTGATTTTTATGTTCTGTGTCTTTGATGCCTGATACCTGATCCCATCGACTCCTCATGATCACACAGGCGGGTATGCTTCTTCCATGTGGGCTTTGTTGCTTCTCAGCTAGATGGCTGCTTGTTCATCTTCAAGTCTTTAAGACCATCTTTTGATAGCTGGGCACCATCAATATGTAGTGGTTTTTAAGCAAGGTGCTGTTCAATTTCCACGTATTTGAACTTTTATTGATTTATAATTTTATTGCATTGTGATGTGAAAAGATAGTTTGTGGTGTCTCAATATTTTAAGATTTATTAATACTTGTTTTGTGGCCATGTATATCATATATTCTGGAGTATGTCTGATGCACTCTGGAAAAGCATGTTTACTGTGCTGTTTTGGGGTGAAGTATTATATATATATATATATATCTAAGAGACAAAGTTGACTGTGTTGTTTAGTTCTTCTGTATCTTTGTTAGTTTTCTTTCCAATTGATATGTCCTTTCTTGGGAATAGGCTATTGAAGTCTCCTACTATTTTTGTACTATTGTCTATTTCTCTCTTCACATCCATATGGATTTGATTACAGTGTTTTCAGAGTCTCTTTTTGAGTTCAGAGATGTATATTATGATTACATCATCTTATTCAATTGTGACTAATCACATAGTGCCCTTCTTTGTGTCTCGTGATGGCTTTTACTTTTAAGTCCATTTCATAAGATATTAATTGTACCACTCCTGTTTTGATTTATTCTTGTGTCTGTTAAGGTTTTCTCTATAAATGTGTGCCAATTTAAATAGGTAATACGCTTTTAGAAAATTTCCCACTGCTGATAGGTTTTCAAATTTGTTGTAGTTCCAGGACTGACATTATTTTAAAAGGTGAAAAGACTGGGAAGAGAGAGAGAGAGAGAGAGAGAGAGAGAGAGAGAGAGACAGAGAGAGAGACAGAGAGAGAGAGGCCATATAACTGGCAAGCATCCTTCTTTCTCAAAAGTGTGGGTTGAGTTGTGAGGAAGAGTTCTTCAATGATGGTTATGTGCTTGCAAACTAGCCACGAGTTTGGCAGCTCAAACTCCCTTGCAGGCTTCTCAAAAGGCAGGCCTGCAAGGTTGCTTCGGAAAGGTCACCACCTTGCAAAGGCTCTGGGGCAGTGCTGTTCTGCACACAGGGCCACCTGGAGTAGGAACTAATCTGATGGCGACTGACAGCCACAACAAGGGTGTGGGCACTTGAGTCAATGCCGCTTCCGTCACTCCCACCTAGCCTGATCTTGAAACTCGCTTTTCAGTCGAGTGAGTGGCTTCTGTACCTCATTCGGCAGAAGCTCCCAAGTTGGAACATGTTACCCATTCTGGGGCAGCTCTTCTAAAATATACAAATCTTGATATTCAAATGTAGATATCAGGGTGGCAAAAGGGCACATCCACTTCTAGTACCATTCAAATTAGACCCTGATGCAAGCTTGCCTCAGAAATGCTTTTTTTCTTCCTCTCCTCACAAACTTGCAGCTTAGACAGTAGACATTCGTTTCTTCTCCGTTTGTCTTTTGATGCTTTAAAATGATGGACCTGGGCTGAGCCCCATGGCGTAGTGGTTGAGTGCGGGACTGCGGCCCACTGGCTTGGTGGTTCAAATCCAGCAGCAGCTCTCCAGGAGCAAGGCTGGGCCTCCCACTCCCACCAGAGGGCAGTGATGCCCCCCCAAATAAAATAAAATTATGGACCCAGAACCATGGTGCTCAAGATCCATGTGCCTTATTTTAGAAGTGAGGTATGCATGGCTGTGTGGAAAAACAGAGAAAATCCTCAAAGAGTGGTCTTTGCTATGATGATCTTCTCTAGAAGACATGGGGCTTTGAAGACTTAATCTTCCTCGTCACAAAGTTAATGAGGTTCCTGATGGTGCTCAGCTTTCAAAATATATAGTGTCTGGGGTCTTAAAGGCTTAAAGGTAAACAAGCAGCCATCTAGCTCGGAAGCAACAAAGGCCACAGGAAAGAAGCCCACCAGGCTGTGTGACCACAAGGTGTCAAAGGGGTCAGGAATCAGACATCAAAGAACATAAAATCATATCATTTTGTGCCCACCTTCACATTGGGATCACTGAAGACAATATATGCATAAACAAATGTGAAGAAAGTTGATGGTGTTTGGCTATCAAAAGACATAGCTTCTTGCGTCTTAAAGGCTTGAAGATAAACAAGAAGCCATCTAGTTCAGAAGCAACAAAGCACACCAGCCTGTGTGACCATGAGATGTCAAAGGGATCAGATATCAGACATCAAAGTACTAAAAATTATATTATTGTAAATCAGGGGGGAGTACAGGTTGAGGAGCCAAAGTCCATTTCTAGGTAAAGGACTTCCCCTTACAGAGGGGTTTGCAGGGAGGAGACAAGTCATTTAGGGTGCAGTGTAGCAATGATGAAGCATACAACTTTCCTCTAGTTCTACAATGCTTTCTCCATCTCACTATCATTATCCCAATTCTACCTTACAAATCTGGCTAGACCAGAGCATGTACACTGCTACAGGCAGGGGCCAGAAACATCGAGAATCCAGGACAGATGACCCCTTCAGGACAGTGGTGATATGGGCAGGGTGGAGGAAAGGTGGGGTAGAAAGGGAGAACCAATTATAAGGATCCACATATAACCTATTTCCTGGGGGTACAGACAACAGGAGAGTGGGAGAAGGGAGACATTGGACAGTGTAAGATATGGCAAAGTAATAATAATTTATAAATTATCACAGGTTTATGAGGGAGAGGTGTGTGGGAGTATTGTAATCTTGTGTCAATTTGAGAATTAAGAGAGTAGGGGTGGAGTCTAGCCTGTCAACATGGAGATAGCCAATGAAACCTCTATGTGGGCATGGCTTTCTCCTGAGAATTCTGGGAGATCCAGCAGTACTTATCCCTTGGAGGTGAGACTCACTACTCAGTCCCTTGGGGATGCTCTACTGATAAGACACAAGGCTGAATCCTTGTGAGACATCCTGGAGGAGAAGCCACATGGGCTTACCCTGATGGAACCAGACCTCTGAAGCTGGAAAAGCTATGTAGAGATTACTACCAGTGCTAAGATGTTTGAGAAGCCACAGAGAGGCTCCTGTCAGTGCTGAGATGCTTCCACCATCACTGGATACACAAGCCTCTGCAACCACTGACCTGTAATTGTCCTGGTGTCATTGCATGTACTTTGTGAGTCTGAAGAGGACTTACAGATTGGTATCAGACATATGGGCTATTGTCAGATTTATGTCCTTGGACTCAACTGGGCCGGGATGTTTCCTCAATGTTCAATTGCTCTTGTATATAAACCTCTTTCTTATACACATATATGTGCTTAAGAATTTGTTTCTCTTGTTTACCCAGACTAACACAGGGGGAGTAGGGAGGGAGAGGAGAAAATGAGGAGCCGATACCAAGGGCTTAATTAGAAAGCAAATGTTATGAGAATGATGAGGGCAACCGATGTACAAATGTGCTTGACACACACTGGACTTATATATGGATTGTGATATGAGTTGTATGAGCCCCCAATAGAAGGATTAAAAAAATTAATGAGGTTTGAGCATATTTCATTCTTGCTTATAAATTTTTGAGAAAATAAAGGATATGTTGATGCTTCCCTTTGTTATTTTAAGGGAGAAAAAACTAGAGCACATTGGGGCTGAACCCCGGTGGCGTAGTGGTTGTGCGCGGGACTGCAGCCCACTGGAATGGTGGTTCAATTCCAGCAGTGGGGCTGGGTCTCCTACTCCCACCGCCGGAGAGCAGTGATGCCCCCCCCCCAAAAAAAAAAACAACTAGAACACACAATTTAACAGTGATATAAAGGTGGGTGTTTTTTTTTGGGGGGGGGAGTGGGTATATTAAATACAGACTAGATCTAATCCACATATGCTAATAATTGCCCGTAATTACAGAATTTAGAAAACAAATAGCCCAAGAGAAAACTGGTGATTTTTAGAGACTAAATCATATGTATTACCCCTCACAGTTTCAACTGTAGCTACAAGCTGAAGAGTGGCTCTGTGCCAACATGCTAGTGTAAGTGGGATCCATAGCCTAAGGCTTTCTTAGACCCACCCTATATGATGAGGTAAAAATGACTCAAGAAAGGAAAAAAAATCCAACCTTTATATTCCAATACAGTAAAGATTTCTCAGCTTTTGCAATTTCTTTGTTCTTTTGCAAGCTGCTAACTTTATTAAAATTCTGGAGCTGATTCACTTTAAAAATAGACATTTGTCTTAATAAATATCTAAACATTAAACTGCTCTGTTGTGTCACCAAGACAGAAAAATACAAGGACTGACTGACTGACTCTGTTTCTAGTTCCCTAAACTGTGACTATGCAATGATGTCAACACACCACAGAACACTGGGTTTTCATCCTTGAAGCTGGAATATTTTGGAAGCTGGGCTGCTTGCACCAAAGGGAAGAGGCAAAAAAGCCACAAAACAAAATGAGCAAAACACCAAACCCACTGCCATTGAGTTGATTCCAACCCAGAGGGTCTCCAAGCCCGTAAATCTTTACGGGAACAGACAGCCTATCTTTCTCTTGCAGAGCCACGGGTGGACTGGAACCCCTGACCTTGTGGTCAGCAGGCCCTCAATACCACCAGGGCTCCTAGGGTGATAGGCACTGAAAACAAAATAAAGCAGGGAAGGAGGTGGCATGTGTGTGTGTGTGCATGAGAGCAGAGAGTTACCGGAGTCACAGAGTGAACCTGCCTAGAATCAGGGGAAGAGCTTCAAGCGAGGGGGAAGGCAGAGAGCCTTAGGCAAGAGCGTGCTTGGAACAGTGGCAGAGTAGTAATGAGGCCAGGCAGGTAGATGGGAGTGATGGGGGCTGGGAAGAGAGGCATAAAAGCGGTCATGGAGGTAATGAGGCAGCCAGATCTGAGAGGAATGGAAAGGCATTGTCAGGATTTGGGCTCTTGCTGCATGAGCTGGGGTGCTACTGGAGGCTTTGGATGATGGGAACTGGAACACAGGTGGACAGGCTGGCCTCAGACCCATAGAGCAGTTCCCTTATACATGGGTGCTGTGACAAGTTCATGGGAAAATTTCATTAGCTTTGAGTTCAACCCTTCCACCAACTTTTGGAAGCCCCCTTGGATTAAGAGAGAGAGGAGAAAGGGGACTCTACGTATATAGGTGCAACGGGGTAGCGAGGTAAGTTTGTGAGTGGGAGATTGTGGAATCTGCTCCCCCTGCTCATTGAAATAGGAAAGGGAATCACTAGCTGAGAGACTGTGGATGAGGAGGGCGGGATCGGGAGGGTGAAGAGAGAAGGCAAGGCATTGTTTTCTCGGCTCGGGGGAGGGCGATGGGAAAGGGGAGGCCATGGGAGACTGCCAGGGAGCATGGAGGGCCCACTGGGGAAGACCTCTGCTTGTTGTTCCCCGAGTTCAGTGCTGCAGACACAGAGAAGGCAGAGCGCCGGAGGCAGTCAGGCCTTGGCAGAGTGAGGACAACCGAAGGAGACCAACGGGGCTGAGGGTGCATTGTCTCAATGACTGGACACCGCTTTGAACGACAGGCCAACGACAGGGAGCCATCACGGCAAAGGAGCGCTCCACAAAAGGGACAATTCTCCCAACCCTATGTTGCAAGCTCTTTCTATGTTTTTTTGTACATTTAAAAATTTTTAAATTTTTCTTACAAATCATTTTATTGTGTGCTCATACAACTCCTATCACGGTCAATACGTATGTCAGGTTTATCACATTTGCACATTTGTTGCCATCATCATTCTTGAAACATCCTCCTTCCACCCAGGCCCCCGGTACCAGCTCCCCATATTTCCCCTCCCTCCCCATTCCTCCTCCCACATGAACACTTAGCAATTTACAAACGGTCATTATTTTGCCATCCTACACTGTCCGATTAGTGCGTTTCAGGAATAGGATGTGCTCTCACAGTGGAAATAAGATGCAGATGACTTCATTCTTATGCCCAATTTACCTGGTTCCCTGTGTCTGTTGTGAGCATGTGCTGTGTAGTGAATGGTGGATCCACAACTGATCACGGGGTGGGCCTGCCCCAGCGTGAGCACCTTGATCAGCTGTGGATTCACCAATGGGATCCATACAGTTTTCAATGGCTGATTTTGAAAATGGGTCATAGACCTTTTTTCTACCTCTGTCTGAGTCCGGAAGTGCTGCTAAAGTTTGTTCAGCATCACAGAAACAAGCAGCTGTGCGTGAACTGCACTGGCTTGGAACTGCACCCGGAGCTTTCACATGGAAGGTGAGAATTTCATCACTGAGCTCCATAACAGACACTTAGTCATTCATATAGTACATGCTTCTAATAAGGAGCCCTGGTGGTCCACTGGTTATGCACGCCTCGCTAACCAAAAGGTTAGACATTCAAATCTACCCAGAGGCTTGTGGGTCAAAGACTTGGCTCCTTGTTCTGGAGTCTTAGGAGAAGACATCTCCCTTCTATCCTATGGAATCACTATCAGTCAAAATCCAACAGCAACAATGTACTTTTCATAAGGTTCAATGCAGGTGTTTATGTTATAGTACAACACATAGGTGGCCCTGAAAAACTCTATGCTCTGAACACACACACACACACACACACACACACACACACACACATTGGCTTACCAGATAACAAATCAGATAACTGACACGAGCACGGCTATTGACACTATCGGGCTGTCGCACAGAGATAAGTTGGATGTTCAGGACAAGTGGCTAGGGGCTGTGTCAAGGAGTATGGAAAATCCACAAAAGCAATTGTGGAAGTGCTGAGAGTCCAAAGAAAGCCAAATTCTGACCCAATTAAGGTGGTGCCACTGGGCCGAGGTGAGAAGGCCCCTGTCAAGAGAGGGGAGGGAGCCCGGCATTCTGCCCAAGCAGCTGCTGAGCCAAGCCAAGGACTCTTTCCTTACTGGCTTAGGCCCATAATTCTACTCCCACTTAGCCCACTCCTAGAAAAACCATGTGCTTGCCAACGAAAAGGCAGGTGCAAGCCAATGAACTGCCTACTAACAGATACTCCCTAGCTATCCATCACCAAGGAACAAACTAGGGTTCTAGAAAGAACAATTATATAATTTATTGTTTTCTTGAAAAAAAACCCCCACAATTACTTGGGAAGCACCAGTTAGCATTTTTATTAGTAGGTATGATAAAATGACCTAGACTGAACTTTTCAGTGCCAACGAATTTCATGGCTTACCTTTCTAACCTTGGCCTCCTTCAGCTTTTCCAGTGCCAACTTAATTTTATCAGCTTTGGCTTGGGCTTCTTCTTCTTCCTGTAAAAAGGCAAAATATTCAACACAGTCTATGAAATAAGGCCAGTGAGTCATTGCCTGTGCTTTCAAAAGCACTTTAGTTTATGTGAACAAAGGCTCTTATTCAGAGGCACCACATTTCATATGATTGATTTGTAGAACTGAAATGAATTATAATAGAAACTTTCAGTCCAAAGATTCAGAGGCAGTCTGCTTTTTAAAATAACTATATATTATATATTTATATAAATAGCTAGATACAATATAAGAAATAAACAGCTAATTAGTCTACAGATGGCTCAGTGCACTCATTTCCGTGAGAGAGCTACTATGCTGGAGTCCTTCAAGTCTTTTTTTTTTTTTATACTTCTTTTGGGGCCTCTTACATCCCTTACCACAATCCACACATTCATCCAGTGTGTCAAGCACATTTACACCTAGGCCATAATCATTTTTCAAAGCATTCTCTTCCCTCTTGAGACCCTGATATCAGCTCCCCATTTCTTCCCCCCACCCTCCCTTTCTGACCGTTTATAAGTTATAGATTATTATTTCCATATCTCACATCAGCCTCCATCACCCCTCATCCACGTTTCTGTTATTCGTCCCCCAGGGAAGGGGTTATGGGTTGATCCTTGTGATCGCTTCCCACTTCTCCCCCTCCCCTAGGCCCCCCGGTATTGCCACTCTCCCTGTTGGCCTGAGGGTTGTGTCATGGGCTCTTATGGCAGTCAACTTTTAGACCTGAGGAACAGTTACTTGAAAGATGAACTGGCGGCTTTAGCAGGGCTTCACATATTTTGACCTCACGAAACCATGTCTGCTTGACTCACAGGTTGGAGTCTAACAGAAGGAATATATGGTTAGGGAGCAAGCAATGTGACACTCCCTTGAAGTGATGTACACGCTTTGGGGCTATCAGGCATTTTCTCAATGAGTCCTGGTGGCACAGGGGTTAAGCATTTGGCTGTGAAACCACAAAATCGGTGGTTCAAATCCACAAGGAGCTCCGTGTGAGAGAAGCCCTGGTGCTCTGTCTAGGAGAGCTTCTGAAGCAGCTTGACTCCGTGACGTGGCATTGCTGTCCGTGCAAATTGACTCGAGCGCACCAACAACAAGAACAGTACGTTTCCTAGTGTTTTACTAGATTCTTAACTCACAGCTATTGAGTCGATTCTGACACCAAGTGACCCTAGAGGACCGGGGAGAATGCTCCCGTGGGTTTCTGAGATTGCACGTCTTCATGGGAGTGGAACGCTTCATCTTTCTGCGGGGAGCAACTGGTGGTTCTGAACCGCCAACCTTGTGGTTCGCAGCCCAACACATGCTCACTATCCCACCTGATTCATACAGGAGCACCTAATTCCTCAGACCTGACAACTCGGGATTCAGGCTAACAATACATGAGGAAGCACGGGCAAACACACATCAGCAGGCAGAGGAGAGAGCGAGAGCGAAATACTGGAGAATTCCACCCATCTGATTTCCGAACATAAACTATATGAAGAATAGAATTATCATGGCTCTCTGCACATAACTATGTATAATGTCCAGGGAAGGAATTATGCCGTTTCAATTATTTGAAAGTATAAGGATGTTTTCTTATATCAGCAGTGCTTAAAGCTTTCCTTAATGATTTTTTTGAGTCAAAAATCTCTGAGGAATATGTTGAAAGCTATGTAACCCGTAAAAAAATTCACACACCCTACAAAATTGTATATGTTTTCAGGAAATTATAAAAAACTCCCTTGAAAACTTTGTAAACCTAATATTTAGGGATTATGATCTACCTCTCTAGATGCATTACCCATTTTTAAATAGCCAGACTAAAGTAGGCTAGAGCCTTGGTGCACGGTGCCCCTGTGCTGGGCGACATGCTCTAAGTTCCCAGTCGGAAATCACCAGCTGCGTCGAGAGAAAGATGGGCTTTCTGCTCCCACACACTCTCAGAAACTCACTGCCCTGACGTGTCACTGTGAGTCGGCCTGGATTCGATGGCAGCAGTTTTGATTTTCAGTCTATAATAAAGACATGAG
Source organism: Nesogale talazaci (assembly GCA_004026705.1). Classification (NCBI taxonomy): domain Eukaryota; kingdom Metazoa; phylum Chordata; class Mammalia; order Afrosoricida; family Tenrecidae; genus Nesogale; species Nesogale talazaci. The sequence goes on from PVJH01003427.1 coordinate 17,689, forward strand.
AGAGCAACACTGAGCATGTTTCCATATTTGTTCATTCAAAAGGCATTATACTGGCTGAGCCCCGGTTGCGTAAGTGGTTGAGTGTGGGACTGCGGCCCGCGGGCTTGGCGGAGCAGTGCTCCGGACAGTTCTCAGGAGCAGTGCTGGACAGCTCCCATAATCACCAGGGGACAGTGATGCCTCCCGCCCCAAACAAAAGAAAAACCAAAGGCATTTTATGCATTTTCAAATTGTTGCGGGCTGAATGGTGACCCGTAACCTAACTGTCAGAGTTTGTGAATGTGGCCTTGTCTACTAGAAAGGAGTCTTTGAAAACTTACCAATTTCAGGATTTTGAGATGAGAAAACCAGGCATTACTTGGGTGGGTTCTAAACTCATCGGCAGGTATTTTTATAAGAGATACACAGAGAGGAACACAGCAGAGGTGAGGGCAGGATGAATACAGTTTATCGGAAATTGAAGCCACGTTGTCTGTCACAAGCCAAGGAATTTGGATAGTCAGCAGATGCTCAAAGATGGAAAAAAAAAGTAAACAATAAAAGAAAGAATTCTCCTTGAAAATCCATCGAGGGAATACAGCCCTCGATTTCATTCTTCTTGTTCCCAGAACTGGGAGAGGATAAACCAGTATTGTCATGAGCAGCTCAATTTGTGGTCATTTGCTATAGCAGTCGTTAGTTCCACTGGGCACTAGCACATATGGTCAGTAGGGTCATGCTTATGAATAGCGATGACTAAATAAGATCAAGCTGGTTCTTACCCCACCATATTTTAAATGGCTTCCTTCGAGAGAAATCCTTAAAAGGGATCTTTTTATTTGTTTTTGAGAGATATAATAGGAGCTAATGCACCCAATGATGATTATATATACTTTAAATTGTTTGTATCCCATTATTCAGGATGTTTGCATATCAAACACCCCCCAGCCCACCTCATCCACTTGACTCTGACAAGGGACCCCCAGCTCTCCATTTGAGAGGTAACAAATGCCTTCTCTGAGAGGCTTCACAACATTTGTGGTCAAACAGAATTAGAAAACACGGGAGCTTTTCCAGGAAGCCTCCCTCCTCCCCCCCCATATTCTTTAGGAGCGTGTAAGGACATGGAAAACACCATGCCACTGAGAGCACTAAGAGCACACCCAGGACGCCGACAACGAAAACCAGCAGATGTCACCCGGGAGACAGATGGGATCCCTTCCCTCATCTAACATGTTTACGGAGCACCCGAAGCCATCGTGGCGCGGCGGGTGAAGCTCCAGGCTGCTCACAGAAAGGCTGGGGGTTCAAACGCGTGGGCAGGGGAAAGACGATGAGACTGTGTGCAGGGGGAAGACTGACTGCCTTGAAAACCCAGTTCTATCCTGTCCCATGGCATCACTGCACGTTGGAATTGACTTGACGGCAGTGGGCTGAAACCTAAGCCACACCTTTCCTCCTCAGAGCGGCCGGTGGGGTTGAACTGGTGACCTGTGGTGAGTAGCCCAAAGTGTCACCCAGTTGAGCGTGAATCAGCTCCATGGTGCAGCAGCAGCAGCAGCAGCAACACGGAGCAGCCTAACATCACTGTACATGTGCATTGAAAATAGAAAGAGAGTGCAGGTATATCCGCTGGTGAGTCTTTGAGTGCGCACACAAGCACTTAATAATTGTGCCCCTATGATTTCTTTCTCCCCAAACTGAGGAGAGGGTACTGCTGCTGTGCCCTTTTGAGAGAGGCGAGGGGGATTAAGCCACAGACGTGAAGTCCCCCAGCTGAGTAGCGTTCCCCCTGTCTGTGCTTTCTTCTCTGCTTTTCCCCCCTCCCTTTATTTTTGGTTCATGGGTCTTGGTTGCCAACATACACACAGCAAGATTTTTGCAGACGACATCCACTGGCATTTGGTGAGAATCGAGATATCCCCGAGGGGGTACTCAGTGGTGGTGGGGTCAGCCTTGCGGGTCGGCACCGTGCGGCCGGGGGCAGCGTCGGAGACACAAGGGCAATGTTAGCCTAGAATGCCCATCGCTGGTGACAGGCACTTCCTTGCTTATTGGTGCCCCAGGTTCCGAACCCTCTACCGATTAAACCAAGGGGTTTGCTGCCTAAGTCATTGTATTTGTGCTTGTAGCTGTTCTGTTTCTTCACCAAGCTTCTGGGACCGTTAGGTGAGGTGCCACTTTCTCACTGATTCTCAGGTCGAATGAGGGGGCTTCTAACAGTTTGTGGGAAATTGGAATAAAATGGTAAAGGAATTTTTCCATGGTATTTAAAAAAATTTCCCCCCACAATTTTTCTTTACTTTCGTAACAGTTTTTGTAACGTAGAATACATTTCAGTAGTTCAATCCTATTATGAGGAGTTGTGCAATTATCACCGCAGTCAATGTAGGAAATTTCTTTCTTTTTTAAAAAATCACTTTATTTGGGGGTTCTTAAAGCTCTTATAACATGCCATACATCCATTGTATCAAGCACATTTGGACACATGTTATCATCATCATTTTCTGAACATTTCCTTTCTATTTGAGTGCTTGGCACCAGCTCTTCTTCCCCTATCTCCCCACCCACTTCCTCCCATGTGACCCCTTAATAAACTAAAAATTATTATTGCCTTCATATCTTATACGAATCAATGTTTGCCTTCACCACGTTTCTGTTGTTAATTCCCCTGAGGGTGGGGTTGTCGGGGATTATGTGTCTGTAGATCACCAAAGGCCCCTAGTGTAATTAAACTAGTTTCTGAAGGTTGCAACCTTCAGAGATGCCAAGATGCTATCTTCACTGTTAAAAAGGCTACACCATTTTGTAATTATTTATTTAATGATTAAATCCCTGAAACGTTAGATAAAAGGCTGTGATCTAACAGGTCAATTTTGATACAGACCATACAGTGCAGAGTAGAACTGCCCTGGAGGGTTTCCAAGACCGTAACTCTTTGAGGGAGTAGAAAGCCTTGCCTTTTCTGGCAGAGTGGCTACCTGGTTTCGAACTGCTGACCTCGTTGCTAGCAGCCCACCATGTAACCATTATACCACCAGGGCCCCTAACAGCAACAGCAACCACAACAAACAGCAGTGATGCTTTCTTTTAAGTAGAATAAGAGACAGAGGCTCTGCCTAGAAAAATTTGAGAAAGCACCTTCTGCACACCATTGCCTTTTGATTTAAATCTACTGAATGAAGAGGATAGATTTGATTCAATTTAGGTACGATATTTGAACAATATTCTCAGAAATTACCTGCCTGGGAAATAGAACATGAGCAATATTTTTCTCACCACCCAAAGCTTGTTTAAAATGAACAAAGCTTATCTATTTTTCTTTATTTCATTTTTCAAACTTATCCTTTTCTTAATCGATAGATGAGATTTTAATTATAATAAATAAATATGCAGTACAGAAAAGTTCATAGGTCCTTAAAATCCAATCTTAGAGCTCATAAAAAGTTAACAAATCACTTCCCCTCAAATGATTCCATCATCAGAGTGTGCCTACAGGCAGATAAAGTTTTTAACTTATTATGACAATTTTTGAATATGACCCTAAAGCAATAGTTCTCAACCTGTGGGTCGCGATCCCTTTGGGGGTCGAATGACCCTTTCATAGGGGGGGCCTGGTACCTGACAGCAACCCTATAAGGCAGAGTAGAGCCTTTGGGTTTCCCGGACTATAAATCTTTATGGAAACAAACTGCCTCAACTTTCTCACCCTGAGTGGGTTTGAACCACCGATCTTTCCATCAGGGTGATGCCTAACCCACTGTGCCACCAGGACTCCTGTTAAGATGACAGCCTAGAAAACCCTGCGGGTCATCTAGTTTGTCCTTTGGAGTCACTAGGGTTCAAAATCAGTTGATGCCATATAGATAGACTCACCTATGTGTCTTGTTTATGACGGATTCTGGCTGTGCAATGAATATACTCAGAATGGTTTTGGGAGGGTAGCTGAGAGTTTCAGGGGTACAAGTTTGACATGTGGCTATGATTTCACTGATAGCCAAAGATGGCAGGTGTCTGAGGTCCCTGGGCCTGCGACCCAGAGGTGGCCCTTACTCACCTGAGAGAGAGGCTCGGGAGGTGGTGGTGGCAGTGGAAGGTCTAACATGGGGTCCGCTGGTGGGGGTGGGAAAGCATCGTAGCTAAGGCTAGCCGCGGGCAGATCTGCTTCAGAACCCGGAGAGACTGTCCCACTGAAGTTGGATGCCTCGAGGGGTGCCACAGGCGGTTGATTCTGGGAAGAGGTTTTCTGTGCCTGGATGGTCCTCTGCTCAGCTTCGCTTATGTCTGCTACCAGATCAGCCATAAGCGCATCTAAATCTTGGTCCTCCAGGGCATTTAAGGACTCTGGTGGGGGAAATGAGATGAATGAAAGAAGCTATTTTGTACCTGGAAAAACTAAAAAAAAAAAAAAAAAAAAAAAGAGGTAAAATTTTTAGAGTCATAGTTAAATAGGGAACTCCTTATTTTACTATGACTTAATAAGGAAGCCTGGGCCTAGTTTTATCTAGTAGCACACATGCAAATAGAGATTTTGAGAAACAGTTGGATATACCCCTATCTATTCTGGTGTAAGATCTTAGTTTTAGAAACGTAGGGGAAACATCCCCATACAGATGAGTCACAGGGAGGAGAAGAGCCAGTCAGGGCATAGTGTAGCAACAATGAAATATGCAACTTTCCTCTCATTTCAAATGCTTTCTCCCTTCCACCATCATCTGAATTCTATCTTACAATTCTGGTTAAATGAGAAGATGTACACTGATACAGACAGGAACCAGAAACATGGGGAACCCAGGATAGATGATCTCTTCAGGATCAGTGGGGAGAGTGGCGATACCAGAAGAATGAGGGGAAGCTGAAGTAGAAAGGGGGAACTGATAATAAGGATCTACATAGATCCTCCTCCCTGGGGCACGGACAACAGGGAAGTGGACCAAGGGAGACAATGGACAGCATTCGATATGACAAAATAATTTATACTTATCAAGGGATCAAGGGAGGGGGAGTGGGGAGGGAGTGGAAAAAAAGAGGAGTCAATATCAAGGGCTTAAGTAAAAAGAAAATTTTTTTTAGAATGATTATGGCATCGAAGGTACAAATGTGCTTTGCATACAATAGATGTATGTATGGCTTGTGCTAAAAGTTGTATGAGCCCCCTTTTTTAAAGAGGAGCTTGTATGAAGGGCTCAAGTGGAAAATATTGGGAAATATATGTGGAAATATGTGTGCAAATGTGCTTGATACAAATGATGTACGGAATGTTGTAGTAGCTGTAAGAGCCCCCAATAAAATTAAAAAAATATTAAAAAACAACAACAAATAAACCCAAAACATAGGGGAGGAGAGTATTGGGAAGTGAATTCTCTTCACCTGTTTTGTAGTTAGTCAAAGTACATCTGGTTAAAAAAAATACATCTGATAGAAATGGAGTCTCAATCAAGTAGGTTTAATATGCTCCGAGACTGTGGTTAGGATGGAGTGTCTATAGCAGGTGTCCTCAAACTTTTTAAACAGGAGGCCAGTTCACTGTCCCTCAGACCATTGGAGGGCTGGCCTATAGTTGAAAAACAAAACAAAACAAAACCGGGCTGAGCCGGGGTGGCGTAAGTGGTTGAGTGCGGGACTGCAGCCCGCGGCCTTGGTGATTCAAATCCAGCAGCGGCTCTCAGGAGCAACACTGGGTAGCTCCCACGACAACCAGAGGCAGTGATATGCAAAAAGTTAAAAAAAAATTAAAAAAAACCCCCAACAAACTATGAACGAATTCACTATGGGCACTTGGGATGAGTTGGTTGCTAAGCAGGATAGGCAGCGGCGGCAAAAATACCTGGTGGGCTGGATAAATGTCCTCGGTGGGCCGCATGTGGCCCGTGGGCCGTAGTTTGAGAACGTCTGGCCTACAGGCACAGCGCATCACTAGAGAAGCTCTCACACAGTCGAGAGCTGAGAAACACAAGCAAGCAAGCAAAAAGGCCAACCTCTGGCCACCAAGTCAAAGCTGACTCATAGTATAGAAGATCAAAGGATAAATCCTACATAAACAGTTAAACTTTGTCAGTAGATCCGCACCACCTCTCCCCACCCCATATGATTAGACTGGACCTGATCTGGTTTCTAAAAAATTTCTGTATTTTTGGTTTGTATTGTTTTGTGTGGTTTTTGTTCATTCATATTAGAGTGTATTTCAGAGGTGTCATGTCAATGGAGGTCACCCTCTTGAGGGTGGTTTATATGCTTTTCTGTTTTCTGATCTACGAAATCCAGGAATGATGAACCTATTGGGATAGCCAGTAGAATAAGGGGCTTGCGGGGAGGGGGCGGTTTACAGTGGTGGTGGTGGGGTAAAAGAGATGCTATCAAGGAGTCCTATAGAAAAAGAATATTTGGAAACTGATTGTGATAGCAATCATGCAATTCTACTTGACATGACTGAAATAAGGAAAGATATATGCACTAAATACCAACTTAAAAAGCACACCAAAAAACCAACTGATAATGACCCCCTGTAGACTGAAGTCGAAACCTCAGCGTTTACTACCAACCATAGAGATCCCAGCCCGATTCAAAACTATTACACCACCGACAAACAGCATACATAAAAGCACTAACGGGACTTAAGAGTTAAAAATAGAAGTTTTATTACATGATTAAAATGACAATTTTTGGAAGACGGGGCATTGGGAGTTCATGTTTAAAGGGAAATGCAGACCAAGATTTTCAGAATGAGGACAAGGGACACTCTGGCGTCCCTTCCGTTCCAGGTGTGGGATGTCTGTAGCGGGCACACCATCTGGAAGGTGGACTAGAGGGGGTGGTGTGCTGGGAGCAGTGCCGGCTGGAGATGGTAGCAGAGTTCTGATGGGGAGTTGCAACCAGAGAAAAAAGCAACAATAAAAGACTGACGGGTAAAGGACCTGGGAGGAAGAGAACGCCAACTGTTATGGGAATGGCAAACAGGAATGAGGAAAGAGAGCTGTGAAAATGAGGTTTATGCAGCAGCCAACAAGCATAATGATCTGTGAAATAATTTGCCATCACATATTGTGGGGCATTCCTGGCAGGACCTGTGGATCTGGGAGAAAGTCATAGAAAGTGCAGGATGCTGCTGTGTCTCCTAGAGCAGCCTTGAAACCGTTGGGTATCTGCACCCTTAGCTAGCTGGAACCCGTGCTTCCAAGTCTCCTTGAATATTCTAGTCTTGAGTCAGGTGGAAGTTGCTGGGTATCCTCCGTTTCCATGACTCCTGGAAAGAACTCCAGTCTTAAGGCAATAAGACACCAGGCCAGCTCACCTGACATCCTTCTGCTTTAAACCTCTGATCTGAGACACAGCCTATCAGCATGCTTCTAGCTTCCCCATAGTAACAGACTAAGATCCTGTAATGTAATTGAAGGGTAAGATCTTGTAGTACAATTGGACGATAGTGTCCTGTGATACGATCGAATGGTTGGTCCTGTAACATGATTGGGCAAAATAGTCTCGTAAGACAATTAGATGGGCTGGCTCAGCCATTTATACTCCATTTACATAATTTTGCTGGAAAACACCTTACCTACATAGCCCACAGTGTGGTACAATTGTTTCTCATGCTACAAACCCATGACCTTATAAGGATATATTTGGAAACAAGGAAGTATGTGAAAGAAATTATCTGATTGGTCAATGAAGCATATATAAGCCTTGCAAAACCTATAATAAAGTTAAATCAGTGCTGCTGATCCTGAACTGTGTGCATGATTTGCTGACTCAGTTGCCCTCACTTCCCTGCATGCTGGACCTGTTCCCACAAAATATCACAGTAAAAAATATCACAGTTTGCCACAGTAAACTCCTTGGAATCTATTAAAATAAAGCCAAGCCAGTTGCCCTGGTGTCAACTCTGACACATGGTGGCCCCATGTGTGTCAGAGTAAAACTCCTCCATAGACATTTAGAAGTTGATTGCCACGCATTTCTGCCAAGCTGCCTCTCGGTGGATTTCAACCATCAACTCCTGGTTAGGAGTTGAACCAATGGTTCAACTTAATGGTTCTCACTTCCCGTATAGCATACTGCATTCATGGGAAGAGTTCAAGAGTACAGTATGCTCACTGAAGTTTGGAACTCCGAAAGGTGTACCAAGAATTTCTTTTATTCTAAGCTGTTTTTGAATAGAATATCCTTATGGATTTTAGTTATACAAAGCATACTGTACAAAGAATATATATGTAGAACCAATAAAAATCACAATTTTCCAATGTTATCAATTATATGGTGATTCTGTGGGCTGGTAGACAAATGGCCCTTTAATAATTCATATGAATTTTAAGGTCAAAATTGTCATCATGATACTTACATGACTTTCCAAAGGAGGCTATAACCCTAAATTAATTAAATTGGAATTGAGTACATCAGAATTAGGGAAGAAGATGGATATGTGATCCATTCTGACATCTGTCACTAAATTTTGTGATAATTTGGGGCCAAATGCGTGTATTCATCTTAGCAACATCTCTAAAGACAAGACAGGTTATAGCCCTATTCTAGTTTTTTACAAGTTTACATTTTCATGGGTATCAGCGTTTTCTTTGTAATCTTGTCTGATGCTATTTGAACTATGTCACCCACGTTTGCCTCATCTCCTCAAAGAGAGGAGACTCTTGGTAGTGACGGTAAACACTACATTTGCTTATCTATTATTACGTTTCATAGTTCCTCACATTTGGAAATGTTTGGGATTCTTGGTACTGCGCTTGGGAAGTATTCATTGATGTGAACCGAACCCCAGTAATGACTAAATTTTTTTGGGGGGGGCATCACTGCCCTCTGGTGGTGGGAGTAGGAGGCCCAGCCTTTGCTCCTGTGGAGCTGGAATTGAACTGCCATCCCAGTGGGCCACGGTCCCGCGCACAACCACTACGCCACCGGGGCTCAGCCCCCTAAATTTTTATTACAATGAAAATGACTAAAGTACTGGGTTCTTATGAATGAGGTAAACAAGCATAGGCTATCTGTTACTAACACAATTATAAGAAGTTCATTATTTTTTGAAACTTGATTCCATCATCATGAAAGAAATGACTGTCAGGAATCTGTTTCTATGGCAAAGTAAGGAGAAAAATGGGGCAAGAACAAGAGAAAGCTGCAAAATATATTACAGTGTATCAAGATGGGTACCACTTAAAATGACAAAAAAAGAAGAGAAAAAATAAACTGAGTGAGTGACCAAAATTAAGCTTGGATCTCTAGCTTCTGAAACTGAACTTTCTTACTTTTTTTTTTAATTCTTTGGTAGGCACAATGAGCCTTGTGCAAGAGTTGCAGTGACTTTTGGTTAACTTGGAAGCTGTTACTTAGAGATTTATTGTAACTTAAGTAGCCTAAGAGCTAAAGATGTCCTCTGTATTAAAAAAGCAGAGACATTTATATGAAGAAAAAGTGACAGTCAGGGAAATTTTTATTTTTAAAAGCCAAGGGGAGTAAATATAAACTAAAACAATATTCAAAAAATTCATTCATGTATTATAAGTTATTATAAAGCGAGTAATTTATTACTATCTTTGAAGGGACATTTTCTTATTAATATTTCATTATATCACTCTATAGGTTTATTCATAAGAAAAAGGACGATCTGAAACTCAGTACTTTAAAAATGATACTTAACATGGTATCTAGGTTCCTTTAATTTTGTTTTCAAACTATAACTCCATACAATTTTTTGTCAACATTATAATTATAAATTATAATTTATTATAATTATATTTATTATGTTATAAATAATTATATTAAATATATATTTAATATATTTTAAATATTTTAATAATATTTTAAATTATATATATTTATTATATTATAAATAAATATTTATTCTTAATTATATTAAGAAATGATCATGCTTACCATTTAAATCTTTAAAACCCACAGTGTAGTTAAATTCAGTTTTGGTAGTCTGTGTGTCAGGCGGAGGAAGAGTTTCAACTCCTAAACTCTGTGGAAAGAGATAACCCCCCCAAAATAATTATTCGTGAAATTAAGATTTTGTAACATACTTTAATAATTAAGTCAAAATATTTATTGTCCACACATTTTCTTACTCTAGATATATTAAAAACCACATGCTTACCTAAAAATGATTTATGTACTTTTTTCTTCAAAGAAAATTCCAACTTAACAATTATTTGATACTATCTCAAAGCAAAGTAGAAAAACTGAAAATGATGAGTTTTTGTTTTGTTTTGTTTTGGGACATCACTGCCCTCTGGTGGTCGTGGGAGCTAGCCAGACTTGCTCCTGGAGAGCCGCTGCTGGATTTGAACCGCCAAGCTCGTGGGCCGCAGTTCCACACTCAACCACTACGCTACCGGGGCTCAGCCCGAAAATGATGCGTTTTAAGCATATTTTTAGATCTATATTCCAAGAATTGATAACACTGGTTCTTAAACACAAATGCTTTTACACTAGCGAATGAGTCTCTAAGTGCCAATTTGCTTTGGTAAGTAATATTCTTCTTCATCCTTGAAATTTCAAAAGAAGAATTCATCATGTCATATATGTAGATATGAAAAAAATTTAAGTGTAATTGCTTCAATAACAGGAAGATGTTTACTTGTGCTTTATTGACTATGTGAATCACAAGAAACCGTGATTAACATTTCAAGGCCAGGGAACTCTAGGACACTTCATGGTGCTCATGTGGAACCTGCAACTAGCTCCAAAGGCAGTTGTTGGAACAGTTAAGGGCTTCCTGCATGGCTTAGAATCAGGAAGGATGTGTGCCAGGGATGTGCGCTTTCCCCGTGCTTGTTCAGTCCGTGCGCTGAGCAACCAATTTGAGCAGGTGGACTGTATGGAGGAGAACTCAAGGAACAGGGTGGGAGGAGGGTTCACTAACAATCTGTGAGGTATAGATGGGGCAATCTTGCTTGGTGAAATCAGGAGGACTCAAAACACTTGCAGGTGAAGAACAAAGACTGCAGTCTACAGCATGAATTGCAACTCACAATCCACAATGGGACCAAAAGACAGCATCGTAAATGGAGAAAAGACTGAAGCTGTCAAGGATTTCATTTGACTTGGATCCATGACAAATGTTCATGGAAGACAGCAGTCAACCAATCAAGTGATGTATTAGACTGGGCAAATCTGTTCCACAAGACAGGCTGAAGTGCTGAGAGATCAAGGGTGTCTCCCTGAGGACTAAGGCGCACCTGACTCGAGCCATGGTATTTTCTGTTGCTTCTCAGGCATGTAAAAGTTGGGTACTGAGTAAGGAAGACCAAAGGAGAATTTATTTAGTTATGGAAAAGAATATATAAAACACCATGGGTTGCCTGAAGAAGAGACACATTTTCCTTGCAAGAAGGACAGCTAGAACGCTCTTGGGCAGCAAGAATAGAGAAGCTTGGTCTCACATACTCTGAACCTGTTAGCAGGAGAGACCAATCACTAGGGCAGGACATCATGCCTGGTAAAGTAGATGGTCAGTAAAAAATGGGAAACCCTCAGTGAAGCAGATTTGAAACACTGCTTGCAACAATGGGCTCAACACACCACATGGACTCGAGTATAAGCCTAGTTCTTCAGTACATCTTTAATGCCGTTTAGGTGCCTCAGCAGATATACGGGTAGGCTTATACTCAAATATATATGGTAAAAATTGTGAAGTTGCCACAGGAATGGGCAGTGTTTTGTTCTGTTATCCCTGGGGTTGTTATGAGGGGGAAATGGTTCATTGGTACCAAAGAACCAACAGCAACAACCACAAAAAGGGGGAAAAGACCAGGAGTGAAGAAGGTAAAAATAAAATTAGTTCATGCAAATTGAAATCCAGGGTAAAATGTAGGGGAAAACAACTACACTTTCAGAATTTTTACAGGAAAATGGATGGGGCATGAAGAAACTGATTAGAGAAAGCAGAGCTTCATGAAAAAAAAATTATGGGAAAAAACTCAGAACAAAATACTTTGCGGAAATGTGTTGAAGAATGTATATGGTGCCGAGCTATTAGAAGACATAGTGTCTGGGGTCTTACAGGCTTGGAGAGAAGACAACAGAAACATGGGTGAAGGGAGACAGCGGATGATGTAAGACATGAAAATAATAATGATTTATAAATTAGCGAGAGTTCATGAGTGTGGGAGGGTGGGATACAGAGAGGGAAAAAAAGGAGCCAGTACCAAGGGCTTGAGTAGAAAGAAAATATTTTGAAAGTGATATGGCAACACATGTACAACACATTGAGTGTGTCAAATGTGCCATCCATTGTGTGAAACACATTTGTACATTTGTTGCTATCATCATTTCCAAAACATTTTCTTTGTACTTGAGCCCTTGTTATTTCATTTTCCTCCACTCCCTGTCCTACCGTCCCTCCCTCCCAAACCATTGATAATTTATAAATTGCTATTGTTTAATGTCTTACACTGACCGATGTCTCCCTTCACCCACCTTTCTGTTGCCCGTCCCCCAGTCAGGGGGTTAGATCCCTGGGAACACTTGTAACTTGTCTAAAGTGGGCAGAGGAAGGAGGAAAGGGAAGAGGGTTTTCTGTTGTTTTGGCAGCTTTCATATGAGGGACTTCAAAAGTTCACGGGGAAATACCATTATGTTTCAATTCCATTGTCCCTAGTAGCTTTTTTTTTTTTTTTTCTAAATCCCTTGGTTCCCAGATTTTGAGGAACTGTAAAACGTGGGGGAGGGGCGCTTCCTAGCATCACAAATAAATTCTTTCCTTCCTCTTTCTTCCCCAGAGTTCACAGAAATCAAGGGGCACGGCAAGCTGCGTGGCATCGGGCGCAGAAGCGCATGACCGTGGGTGGACAACTCAGCCAGCGCCAAGGGCTCAAAGAGGAACAGTTCTTGTTCCTTCTCTTTGCTTTCCTCTAAATGTGACCTAATCCTCAGCAGAAGCTGTGCAAGAGAAAGATGTCTGGAGACAAGCGTTCAGGTCATGTGCTGCAAACTCTCCTTTTTATCACGGCTGGCATCTGACACAGTGTGTCGAAGGTAGGAGACCTCTGGGTGGTATGAACCGTTGACACACTCAGTTGCTAACTAAAAGGCTGGAGGTTGGGGTCCACCCAGAAGCAACGCAGAAGAAGGGTCTGGCCTTCTCCTTCCTCGGAATCTGCCATTGAAAATTGTGCAAGGCGACTGTGATGCATACGGGATCCCCAGGGGGTGAAGTGGACACAGTAGCACGCGGTAGCAGTCGTCAATGTTAATTGACATCAGGTAGATTCTGATGGCCGGTGACTGCGTCCGTGCAGGTAGGAAGAACTGTTCCTTGGGTTGTCCAGGCAGTGACCTTTCAGAAACAGAACACCGAAGTTTCTTCCCAGGTGCCTCTGAGAATGGGGTGGGATCACTGACGTTTTGGCTAGTCCTTGAGCACCTAACTGTTTACGCCACCCAACGGGTTCCTGTAGAAGATGTATTCATAGAAATAAAGTGGGTGCCTGTCCCGATAATTACCATATGGGTTTTTTTTTCTAAGAAAGGAAATTACTGCCACTCATGACAGAAATTTAGGATGATCAGAAAACCAAAAGGAAGGCAAGTAAAACCGAATACACACTGGCCCAGCTAATTATATTATTTAGAAATTCTGTATCTTTATTCCTAAATCAGTCTCTCAAAGACTGAGTGATGTTAAAAATTCTTACAACTTTTGGTTTTCTGTGCTTCTTTTTTTTTTTTTTAAATCATTCCATTGGGGGCTCATACAACTCCCATCGTGTCCAACACGCACATCAACTGTATGCAGACCATACCTGTACACTTGTTGCCACCATCACCCCCAAAACATCCTCCTTCTACCCAGGCCCCTGGTATCAGCTCCCCATAGTTCCCCCTCCCCTCCCCCCTCTTCCACTGTCCTCATTTCTTTCTACCTCTCACTTTATATATTTTCCATATACAAGTCTATGGCTGGTAAAAATTGAATTTGATTTACAGTTTCTGCTGATAAAAAATGATTCTTTTCTAAGTTAATGTTTTTTTTGGTTGCTTTTGGTTGTTGTTATCATGAATCTTCCTTTGATTAATGGTGCTATTGCTATTTTATCCCCTACTGACTTTTTGCTGTATTTCTGAATGCGTCATGCCCCATATTGAACTTTCAACTTCTCTGATTCACTTTTATGTGTTTCCCTTTTATATAGCATGGATTGTGGTTTCTAATCCAGTTGGAGATTTTTGCCTTTAGTGGTCACAGTGCTTCCACAAACTTGATGTTCAGAATTTAAGCTCTAATATTGTCCCCACTTCTAGTCTTAGATTTTATTATTTATAATTCTTGGATCACCCAGGCAGGTGTGCTACTTTGGTGTGACCTTAGCTGCACATTGCTTGTGTGAACTGTGCCAGCCACTTAAGTTTTCAGTCTGTACAAGTCAACAATTCCTGCATTTTGGTCTAAAAAGCTGCTGTATACATGCAGAGGGGATTTAAAATTCTAATCCATTGACTAAATTAATGGTATAGTATCAAAAAATCACCCTATGTCTCATAGGTTATGATTCTTAATGTCTCTAAAATGAACCAGGGTTGAAGTGAAAAAAAAAAAATGAGCCAGTCATATATAAACCAAAAACATATGAGTGAATTTCTGAGTGCACACTTAACTATAGCTCTCACCTAAGAATGATTAGTTCTTATGAGTGGTTTTACTCAATGCTTGCCCTCATGAAGTGATTGTGGAAGACATGGGTGCCAGAGCAAAAGTGTAGCTAAAACAGGTGGTGCCTGGCCGTCAGAAAGGCGAGCGTCTGGGATCTGAAAGACTGGTCCTAACACTCACCTTGTAACCTGCACCATGTCTAATCTAAACCTATTGTCTCTTCTTTCATAGCTTAAAAACTCACTGGAATGTTGATGGTACTATAAACTGGATCCTCAGTGAGAAGGGTTGACAGTGTGATTACAATGAAGGGCTCAAACATAATAGCAACGCTGAGATGATGCAGGATGAGTCAGTGTTTTGTTCTGTTGTAGAGAGAATTGCTAGGAATTGGAACCAACTAACAAGAAAGCACAAGTACACCTCTTTCTGGTATTCTCTACCTTCACCAAGATCCATCTGACATCAGCAATGATATCCCTTGTTCCATGTTCTTTTGTGAGTCTGGTCTGAATTTCTGGCAGCTTCATGTCAATGCACTGTCACAACTGCTGTCGGATGATCTTTTGCAAAACGGCACTTGCATGTGATATCGATGGCATTGTTCTATTATTTGTGCATTCTGTTGGGTCACCTTTATTTGGAATGGGTTAAATTGTGGTTCTCCTCCTCCAGTCAGTTGACCAGGTTCTTGGAATGCGTTGAGTGCATCATTGTTGAAATACTTCAGTTGGTATTCTGTCAGTCCCTGGACCTTTGCTTTTGGGTAATACATTCTGTTCAGCATGAATATCATCCATCAATATCATTGCTTCTTGGTTATATGCTAGCTTGTGAAATGGTTGAATGTTGACTAGTTTTGCTGTTTGTTCATTTTCACCACAGTGACTCTGTGTGTATTCTTTGTTTTCTTTTGATGCTTCTTGCATCTTTCAATATTTTGCCCAGAAACCCTTTTAATAATGAAGTGGAGGCTTATTTTTGACCCTTTCATTCTTTTTTTTAAAAAAATCACTTTATTGGGAGATCAAACATCACTTATGATAATACATACATAGATATACTATGCCAACTAGCTTTGCATGCCTGCTGTCACCATCATTCTCCAAAGCTCTGCTTTTCAACTTGAAACCTTGATATCAGCTTCTCATCCCTTCCCCTCCCAGCTCCCCACTCCCCCCTGCCCCATTACCCTCAATACTTTATAAATTATTATTATTTTGCCATAGCTTATGCTGTCTGACGTCTTCCCTTGCCCACTTCTCCAAGGATCATGCTCCAGATAGGAGGCTATATTTAGATCCCCGTAATTGGCTCCCCCTCTCTACCCCACCTTCCCTCCACTCATCTGGTAACTCCATTCTCACTACTGGTCCTGAGGGGTTCACCTCTCCTGGGTTCCCCGAATTTCCAGTTTCCATTTATACCAGCGTACCTCTTCTAGTCCAGCTGGATTTGTGATGTAGAATTGGGATCATGATCGTTGGGGGAGGAAGCCTTCAAAAACTAGAGCAAAGTTGTATGTTTCATCACTACTTCACTGCACCCTGACTGGCCCATCTCTTCCCCACGACTCTTCTGTAAGGGGGTGTCCAATAGCCCACGAATGGGCCTTGGGTCCCCACCCTGTTTTTCCCCCTCATTTGGGGTAATGTGCTTCCTGTTCCTTGGTGACTGATATCTGCTCCCTTCAACCCCTTGTGATCACACAGGCTGGTGTGCTTCCTCCATGGGGGCTTTGCTGCTTCTGCACTAAATGGCCACTCATTTACCTTCAAGCCTTTACGACCCCAGACACTTTATCACTTGGTAGCTGGGAACCATCAGTTTCCTCCACCCTGTTTGCCTCTGCTTCCATTTGTCTTCAGCGATCGTACCAGGGACCCTTTAGTTTAACGTATGTGAGTGTGTTCTTCACGAGCTTGAAATGCCCTTTTTGATGATGACTCTGATGCCATTCCATCCCTCTTGAATCTGTCGTTCCCGGCATAGTAAGCCACATGACTTTGATTAGAAATGGCCAGTGTTATCCCTTTTCAGTGCACGAATGCGGAGGATATCAATTGGCATTCCATTTCATTCTTGATGATTTCTAATTTCCCTCGATCCACGCGTTGCACATCCCACATTCCAATTATTCATAGCTGTTTGCTGCTGTTTCTTCTCCTCTTGAACGGTGTCTTTGCAGCGAACAAAGGCTCCGAAGGCTTTCCTCCATCTACTTTATCAGGGTGGTGTTTCCTCTGAGAAGGCAGCTCTGGCTTCCCTGTCTTTGGCGAGCCTTTCCATCTGAGGAGGCTCTTCTTCTGGTACGGTCCCTGACCATGGTCCTCTGCAATGTTCAGAGAGTCCTGAGCCATCCATCAGGTTTTCAGTGGCCAAATCTTCAGAAATGAACAATCAAACCCTTCTTCATAGTCTGTTCTTAATCTGGAAGCTCTGCTGAAACCAGTTCCATCTTGATGACCCCACTAGTATTGGAAATACAAGTGACGTAACTTCCAGCATCACAGCAACACTCAAGTTACCACAGGATGACAAACTGACAGACAAGAAGTGGAAACATAGACGCATTTCCATTTATTTTATAGAAAACGTTTAAGAGTTTCTATGCTGTTTATAAATATTAGGCTATTCATATTTTGATAACTTATGTAGAAACTGATGAGCTCTACTTTCTGAATAATAATCATTCATAAGATCATAAAACCTACCACCAGGGACCTAAGTAGAAGGAGGATGTTTTGAGAATGATAATGGCAATAAATGTGCAAATATGGTCTGCATACAATTGACGGTATGTATTGATCGTGGTAAGAGTAGGACAAGGCCCCAGTAAAATGATTTCATAACAAACAAACAAACAAACAAACAAACAAACAAACAAACAAACAGATAAAGCTGAATAAAAAGATTATAAGGCATACCAAAGTTCACATGGCTTTGTAAAGTCAGTGCTATTAGTCTGGATCAATGGTCTTTTCATTGGCAGCTGCTGGGTTCCTGTCTGTCTGACAATGAGGGTGATTTCTGAGTCCATATATGGAGGGGACTCAGTTCCTATGTCTAATGAGGAGGTCACAGTAATTCCCACTCATTTTTTAGAATAGAGTCATGCCTCATAGTTGGCAAAATAAAAACCCTTTACAAAAGATCATGCAATTCATTTCACCTTAACTATGGGTAACCCCAGAGGAAATTGTTCATGGGGGTAGTTGTGAAATTATGCATGAGGAAAATTTCTCTGTTGCCCCAATATTTGAACATGATGAACAAAACCTTTAATATAAAGAAATATATGGAGGGGCTTGCAAAAAGTTGACGGAAAAATCCCATTATATTTTAATTCATCTCTCCAGGAGTTTTTCAAGTCTCCTCCTACATGTAATCCATGTATTGACTTAACTGGAAAGGTATAATTAGTAAAAAACTTAATTTTTTCCTTAACCCCGTCTGCAGTTATATCAAAAATATATAACATCGCCAATTTCTAGATGTTGCTTTTTAAAGACAGCTAATTTGGATCATTCATATATTAAAGTCCAATTCAGTAACCACTTTAAAGTTAAGAAGGGAAACTTACCTGAGTTAGCAGATCCATCTCTCCCAGCAAATTGGTGAACATTTGGTCGATATCATCATTGGACTCACCCATCTGAAAATAGAAAGAAACTCAAGCATAAACAATTGGTAAACACTAGATTTTTGCATAAGAATCACACCTTCTTTCTTCAAGCGTTCTATCCATGGACAGATAAGTCCAGAATAGAAAAACAACATTCATTTCAATATTAAATGCCAAGTCTGAGTATCTTTTAGTTTGTCTTGGTCCAAGATAGAAAAAAAGCAGGAATTTCATCAAAGTGATCCTTATCAGCTAAAACTATAAGTCTCTCCATTGGATTGGACTAAAGCATTTTAAACCAAAACAGAAATAAACAGGCTGGTCTCTGTTTTCACACTCTGGTCTCTGGTTTTCCAAACCAAATTCATCACTTTGGGGAAAGTGGATCACTCAGGAATTCACCTCACTATAGTAACAGCAGCAGAAGCAGCAACAACAACAAAACAAAAACTTGAATTATCAGATTTAAGACACACACACACACACACACACACACACACACGACACAATTTGTGGGTGGGATCTCCAAATGAGAAGACACTTACATTCATCAAAAGACTTCACTAACAGAGGGAAAAGAGAACTCGTAGATGAGGGGGAAATTTTTGGCAAGGGACTAATCTTTTTTTTTTTTTTTAGGCATCACTGCTCTCTGGTGGTGGGAGTAGGAGGCCTAGCCCCACTGCTGGAATTGAACCTCTGTCCCAGCGGGCCGCAGTCCCGCGCACAACCACTACGTCACCGGGGCTCAGCCCGGGACTAATCTTTAAAATCTATATACACCTCTCACCAAGAAAAAGATGAATAATTAAAAATGGTCAGAGAAACAGTTCACTGAAGGATTCGGAAGGATACCAAACACAGTAATCATTGGAGAGATGCACATCTAAACCATGCTGAGACACCACCTCATCCTAGCATTGATAGAAAGATTCAGAAAACCACAAATGTTATTGGAACTCTCATACACCACTGGTGGGTCAGTCAAACGGGACAACCACTGTGGAAAGAATTTGGGAATGACCAATGACCAAGAAATCCCTCTATTGTCTATACCCTAGAGAAACAAGAACCATAGCATACATTTATTCACACATGTTCATCTGATACCAGTCACAATCGCAACAAGATGGAAGCATCCTCGAAGTCCACTGCTGGAATAACGGGTGGGTTGGTCCATATACACAATGAGACACAATGAGTTGGTAATGAATAATGATGAATCTGTGCAACACTTCCACAGCATGGATGGACCCGCAGCACATTGTCCTGAGTCAAATGAGCTAAATCCACAGGGCCATGTATTGCATGCATCCCCGATGATGGACAGTCAAGGGAAGGGTTTCATGCTATGAGAAACAGACTTTGATGGTCCCTCGTGATGAGAGGGAGGGCGGGCTGCTTCTCTGTAAAACGAAGTTTGTCTGAGATAACTTCTCTGAGTCCTAACTGCTCTAAAACCCCAGATTCACACCTATCACTTCTGAGTTCACGCTGAGAAGTGTGAGGCATGTAGCGGATGAGAAAATTATTTAAACCAAACAATATTTGCATGCGCATAGATATGTGTGCCTGTGCTTTATTCTTTTCACAGGAACACTTTAAAACATTTACAGAGACACCACGGCCATTTAGTAGACTCAGACCCATAACAATCCTACAGGACTGAGCAGAACTGCTCCTTGGGGCCCCCGAGACTGTAAATCTTTAGGGAAGAAGAGAACCTCGGCTTTGGCTGGTGGGTTTGAACCGCAGCCTGACCTGTACCCCAACCACACCACCAGGTCTCCTTATAGGCAAAAAGGGAAATGGGGATGCAATGTCTTTCCTGTGTCGGTTGGGAAACTTGAACCATTGTCAGCTCAGGACCTCTATCTTCCCTCCAACAGACTGTTTTAAAGCAATATCATTTTCCAATAAGCATTTCAGTATGTCACTCTATAACAGCCATTTGTTATGTGTCATATAATAACATGTACGTTAGTGTCTAGAAGAAACTCTTTAGTCGCAACAGGCAAAATCAAGGCAGATCTATCTTTCCTTAAATGATCTTCAAAACTTAGAGGTAACACGTTTTTATTTTTAATAGTTATAGCTATTGGGCCATTAACTTCACATTCAGCAGTTTGAAACCACCACCCACTCCATAGGAAAAATAGGATTTTTCTCCTTCCATGAAGAGTTACAGCCTCAGAAACCTTCTGAAGGAAGTTCTACACTGTCCTAAAGGGTTGCTACGAGTCTCAATCAATTCAGTGTTGTTTTTAAACCTAATTATTTCATGGGTGTTACAAGACCCTGGCTAGAAAGGTGATCCATCCACCCTGTCTCCTTAAAAAGCACAAATGTTATGCTGGATACAATGAATGTATGGAATGTTGTAAGAGCTGTAAGAGCCCACAATTAAATGATTTTTAAAGAAACAAGTATGTATTATTAAATACATTCATCATACTGACACTGTTACTTAAAAATAACTCTAATGATGTACAAATGAGCTTCACACAATGGATGGATGGATGGACTGTGAAAAGAAGTGTACAAGCCCCAATCAAATGATTTAAAAAACTATGAAAGAAAAAAATTAAACTGTGAAAGAAAAAACTATGAAAACAAACATAAAAACCCCACCACCAACCAAAAATCTCCCCCAAATATTGGCACATGCACACCTTTGCTTATTGTGATAATTTCCACAATTTCAAAAACACGGAGGCCAAAGCTTGTAATTATGGAGGATTGGATAAATAAACTGCTATGTTCTCACAAGGGAATATTGTGGCAGTCATGTACTCTAATTTGATTAAGAATGCTAATTTGATTAAGAATGTAGGGGTGGAGTCTAGCCTGTCAATCTGGAGATAGCCAATGAGACCGTTGTGTGGGCATGGCTTTCTCCTGACAATTCTGGGAAATCTCAAGGTATTTCCCATTGCTGGTGAGAGACTTATGACTTAGTTGCCTCGAGTCACTCTACTCACAAGGCACAAGGTGAGCTTCCTGTGCGACATCCTTGAGGAGAAGCTACCTGGGCTTACCCTGATAGAACCAGATCTCTGAAGCTGGAAAAGCCACATGAAGGTTCCTGCCAGTGCTGAGATGCTTCTACCACCATTGGATACACACGTCTCTGCATCTACTGGCCTGTGATTGTCCTGGCATCAATATGTGTGCTTCGTGAGTCTGAAGAGGACTTAAGGATTGGTATCGGATCCATGGGCTAATATCAGACTTATGGACTTGGACTAGACTGGGTTGGGATGCTTTGTCCATGTTCCATTCCTCTTGTATATAAACCTCTCCTTTATTTACATATGAGTGTTTATGAATTTGTTTCTCTAGTATACCTGGACTAATACAAATATTATAGATCAATAAACAATGATAGTTGTCTTAAACACTGTAAGACAAGGAAAACTAGAAAATAATATGCTTAGCAAACCTAATCTTAAAATGATAAGTATAACACCATTATTATAAGGGAAAATATAAAAAGAAAATGGTCTTTAATAAAAACCCAAATATACTTGACATACAATGAATGCATGGGTGGATTGTGGTAAGAGTTGCATGAGCCCCCAATTAAATGATTAAAAACCAAAAATAAAATCCAAAAAATGCTGATAAAGGTGAAAGAGGTGCTAGGATAGATATTAGATAAAGAGAAAGATAGAGACATAGAGGTGCTGAGAAGATTGGGAAAATATTAGTAAGCGGTGACCTTTGGTGACAAATACATACTGGTAGTTTATTACTCATCCTTACCATCCTATGTGTTTGAAAAGTCCTGTTCTATTTTTAAAGTCTTTGATATTTGTAATAATGAAATCAATCAGCAATAAATAAATAAATAAATAAATAAATAAAAACAGCTACTAAGTGTGGGATGCACAAAGGTTTTTCCCTAGATTGTTCCCCCAAATAAAAGCTAAACCTAAGACGCTGCTTGCTACACACGGCAATGACAGTGCGCTTGGAGGTCAGCGCAAGCGGCTTAGAGGTCACCTTTCTGAGGCTGTCGGCCTTGGAGAGCCATCAGATAGTCCAGCGCAGGGGGTCAAGTTCAAGGAGGACTCGAGCCAGTTGGTGCAAATGGCAAGATTCATGCGGGCCACGTTACACGTGCAAACTTTGTGAAACTTATATTTTGAAGTGAGGATTTAGGAATATGGATAGGGTAAATAAAACACAATAGAATTGCTCTTATTTAAACATTGATTTTATTTAAAGTATTTCTAAAATGAAAATTGGTCTTTTAAAACTCGAAACTTGCCAGCGCTTTCCTCCTACTAGCTGTCACTTTCCTCTTCGGTTGTAACAAAGTAACTAGTAAAAACACAAAACACTGGACGGCTGACAAACCTGAGGCACACTCAGCATGGTTTCCCTCTAAAAAACGGTTAACGAGCGCTGCCGCTAGGTTTGATTCATAACAGCACAACCCAGAGTGCTCTTTTTAACCTTTCCGCTATTGGGATCTGTTTACATTATGTGACACTGGGAGTGGCAGGCAAGTCACTTCCAAACATCGCCTGAACTGAGTCAGGGCGTTTACACGTGTCTACAGCCCCCCCCCAGGGAAGGCACTGGGCCACGTATATACTCGTCTTCAGTAGTTAAAGGGTTAACCAGGGAACTGTGTGTATTGCCTCGATCTCCCCTAAGCGCTGTTTTTCTCATAACATTGTTTTTCAATTTTCATTTTATTTCAGAGCATCTTGGGCCACACACACACACACACACACACACACACACACACACACACATTACCTTGGTATAGTCTGTCCCATCCTAAGTCAGACCCCTCCCTTCTGACAAGGAGAGTGATTTGCCTCCCTGAAGAAGAGTTCAGAGACCAGGTTGAACCAACTCAAGGAGGTCCAAGGTTAGGCTGCCCTCTTGAATCGAGGGTCCGTCCATCCTGTCACATGTGTATCCTTCGTGTCGCCCCTTCCGATTGCAATGTGCACACCCCGAGATCCATTGCTGTATGCCGATTGTATAGCCCCTTCCTGTTACCTATGAGGTTACCTGTAATCGGGAGGCTTGCACGCCCCCTCAGGATATATGACCCCTGGTTAGAAATAGACTCTCTCCTCTCGCTCTCTGCGGGGTCCTGGTTGCTGAGATCATGGCCATCTGGGAGGAGAGCTACTGCACGCCTCCTATTGTCTGAGGGCTCTATAACCTTATTCCGTAACTACACAACTGCCCCTTAGACCCGCTCGATTGTGGGGGCTGGCACCCCAAGGCTAAGCACCCAATATGACATGTATACTGACCAGGCAGAATGGGTGTTGGCTGTCAAAACCATTTTCAGCGCATTGGTGCATATCCGCCACATCTGCACCCTGCAGAGTTAGTGCTTAGTCTCTTGTCATGATCTTCAACCATTCTCTTGTGTCTATCACATAGGAATTCTGTCATCATGAAATGTTCTTTCATAATCTCATCCATAATAAGTTCCCCCCTCTCCCAATGTGAACAATCAAACATCATTCTTTGCCCTTCTGCAACTTTACCATCCTCACTGAGCAGGATGGACAGCATTTTCCTGGATGCCCTATTTCCCACTGTAATTTTTTCTTGCCTCTCTTCCTCTACATAATCACACAGGCGAATCTCAGCTAGAGTTATTGAGTAGATTCTGTGGTCATGCTTGTGATTTTGTGAGTTTTAGATCACTGAAGGAGTCCCTAGGTGGTGCTAACAGTATATGTACTCATCTGCTAACTGAAAGGCTGGAAACATGAGTCCATGCAGGCTGACATGCCTCGGAAGAAAGGCCTGGAGACCTACCTCTGAAATATCAAATGCTGAACCCTGTGCAGTACGGTTATGCTTTGATACATGTGGGGTTGCCGAGATCTGAAATTAACTAGAGTATACTGGTGGCAACTATAGTGTACCGGAGGAAGGCCTTTGAATTGCTAGAGAAAGATGTGCTAATTTTCCCGAATGTTCAATCTGGATGACAGTAGTGGATGCAACACACAGAAATATGAGTGTTGTAAGGACTTCGGTGAAAACATGAGAGGTCTATGACATGACAGACAAAGACGTTCTCAAGCAGCAGCTGAAAAATAAGATGCATAAAGGAGTTGCAAAAATGTAAAAATTGCACTATCTTTAAATTCAATATTTCCCACCAACTTTCTGAAGTCCCCTCATGTGTCCAGCCTGGGACAGGGAAGCTAGTATTTGCGTGCAAAGAAGAGAATTCTCCAGTGGTCAGGGTTAGAGCACCGAAGGTAGGCAGCTAAGCACACAGGTGCAGAAGCGACAGCTAAGATAGGCCCAGTGTGGAGAGAGCCCAGGTCTTTGCGAACAGGTCTAGAGGATCAGAGAGGAATCAAACAGTCTCAGTGAAGATGGTGAACTTAGCCTGCTTCATGCAGGGCTTAGAACCAGCTCATTCTCATTGACGCTCCCTGCTGGGACTTTGCATTTCCACCCAGGAGGGACTGAATCAGAAGCTACTTTTTCACAAGAGCCTCAGGTGATTATTATTATTATTATTTAAAATCATTTTACTGGGGGCTCATACAACTCTTATCACAATCCATTCATCCATCCAGTGTATGCCAAGCACAATTGTACATTTGTTGTCATCATCATTCTCAGAATATTTGCTTTCTACTGAGCCCTGGGTCTTAGCTCCAGGTGATTCTTTAAGTATGGATAAGATCTGCAAGAACCACTTCGGGGGTCTTTAAACCAGAATGAACTGGTTTGACTGAAAGTGTTGACTGAAGTCAGAAGAAGAAGAGAGGACTATGGGCGAACCTAGGTTCAGGTTGCGAGGCAAGGTCAATGCTGTATATAAAGTAGCTGAAGTAGACTCTCCTTTCCAATAACTTACAACAAGGCCCCACAGCCTCACAGACTATCTCTTCAAACAATTATCTTTGATAACCAGAATCTTATACTGGAAGATGCACTCATAACCCTATCAAAAGCCAGACTCAACTGCCATCAAGCTGATTCCAACTCACAGTGAGTGTGGAGGGCATGGTGGAATGGCCACAGTGGGCTTCTGAGACTCTGGCTCTTTATGAGAGTAGAAAGCCTCGTCACTCTTCCCAAGAGCCGCTGGTGGTTTCGAACTGCTGACCTTGAGGTTAGCAGGCCAACACATACCAGTGTGCCACTAGAGTTCCATCCACTGTCTTGGGAAGGGAAACTTAGACAAATAAACAATAAGAATCACAGGACTGCGCATATGCTTTTTATTTTTTTATGTTTTTTTTTCATACAATGGAAGGCAGAGTGAGGCAAAATAAAGGCATTGTTGAGACGGAAGCCAGGTCAGGAGAGGTCCTTTGGAAATATCATTGGAAAGTCCCTGTGCACAGCCCAACTCTGAAACACCGGGGATCCCCACGAAGTCACAGTCAACCCAACAACCCGCTCAGTTCGTTCTTTGCAATAATTACAAACAGGGACATTTCAGAGCGTGGATTCGAACCGCCCCACTTTTTTTCCCCCTTCAACGTCATCCATTCAGGATGGAAAAAGTACAGGTGCTTGCTGACCGTACAACTGCCAGCCAGTGTGAGGGCGCCGCACAAGGGCGCTGGGAATACAACTTCTGCCATCGCCGCTTTCTCTGGACTCATCGTGAACAGAGGACACGGGGTACAATGGCCTCTGTGACTTTACTAGACTGTCACTCTTTTCCAGAGAAAGTTGGGTCTTTCCCCCAGAGTGGCTGGTGGCAATGGTGGAGCATCAAGCCTTCGCAGGCAGTGTGGCAGCAGCGAGTCAGAAAACCCAGAGATCTTTGTTTCTCAGCTTGTACAAGACCCCATCGGTGGACGACATGCCAGAGTGAACCACCCGCCTAAAATGAAATACTGCAGACCGGCAGCCCCTTCTCGTCTGAAACCCTCCTTATGTTGCATCGAACAAACCACTCTCCCTGGACCTCCTCCCCCTCAGCCTGTTGACCGTGTACTGTTAGAAGGAGCCAACCTCACAACGGAACCTAAGTCTCCACTGGTAAGAAAATACAAGAGGGCTTCAAAAAGCCCCTGGGAAGATGGAAGGAAAAGATAGTGGAACTTTTCCAAGAACTTTATGAAGTCCCCTCCTATGCTGAATGAATGACCATGTACATTAGCCCACTTGAGTGAAGGGCTATTATTAGCATACATTTTTCTCAATCTAACACCTTTACACCTGCTTTTTGGAATGAATGGTCCAACCACCACACAGATGTATAGGAAACCAGTTGTTACAGAGCTGTGCCAGTCACTAATCTAATGCCAATTTGAGGATTGAGAGTATAGGGATGGAGCCTACCTTGTCAATGTGGAGATGGCCAATGAGACCTCTATGTGGGCATGGTTTTCTCCTGAGAATTTTGGGAAATCTGTCCATATTTCTCCCTTCGAGGTGAGTGACTCATGATCAGTCCCTGGAAATGCTCTAATGACACAAGAGGTTGACAATCTGTGAGACATCCCAGAAGAGAAGCCACATGGACTTACACTGATGGAACCAGACCTCTGAAGCCAGAAAAGCCATGTAGAGACTCCTGCCCGTGCTGAGATGCTTGAGAAGCCACAGAGAGGCTTCTGCCAGTGCTGAGATGCTTCTACCACCTCTGGATACATAAGACTGCACCCACTGACCTGTGATGGATTTGGAGTCATTGCATGTGCTTCATGAGTCTGAAGATTATTTTATAGGCTGGTATCAGACATATGGGATAATATCGGACTTAAGAAGACCTTAGACTGGACTGGATGGGATGTTTTCTTAATGTACTGTTGCTCTTACATATAAACCTCTGTCTTATACACATGAGTGTTTATGAATTCTCTAGTCTATCCAGACTAACACAGGAACCATTTATGACTCACAGCCACTGGTGGATCCAATTAAAACTGTGCTCCAAAGGGTTTCCAAGGAATGAATTGTTCAGAATAAGATCTTGTGAGGGAACCTCTGGATGGGATCAAACCCCCCACCTTTCAGTTACCAGCCACGCATGGTTAATGTCGGTGCATCTGGGAAGAGCATAGACACAAGACCTGTGAGAAAACAGAGTGCTGCCTATGTGTGAGTGGCATTTTCCACATATCAAAATGAAAATCAAAACAGAAAGAATGAAAACACCCAGTCAAGAAAGCTTGAAGTGTTATTTTGGTTTGCAACCTATCAGAATTAGGGTGGAGGAGTCAAAGTGAGGCCAACTTATTGCAAAACAAGCTGTGTTCACACCATGACAGGGTGTGGAGTTAAAATCTATTCTGAGTACCTCATTTCCAAGTTCATATTGTGAACAACACAGCATAGAAGGAAAGATATAGGGCTTTATCAGATAGGTTTGGAGGGGAGGGTGCCCAAGTGAAGGATGAAGTGGTAGAGGCTGTATAAACAGGCTGATATCCTGCCTTCGATTCCCTGAGTGACTGTAAGAATTTCCCTCAATGATATTTCTCTCAGGCTCTTAATTACTATTTTTATCCTTAAATAATTTTTCTTATATATAATTGATGAGTCTGCATACATACATGTGCACATATGTGTGTATATAAATCTACACTAAGTACACATGCTTATGAGGCATGCAATGTATACCTATATCACATTTATCTTTTCATAATTAATTTAGTTTGAATATCAGGCTCATTACATTTGGAATGACAAATTCTGGGGATCTTTCATGAAAATGGACTTTATCATGTCTGGCAGAATAGTCTGGTCAAGGATCCTTTTCTTCCTAAGGAATGATCCTCATTAAAGCAAATTTGGTGCAGGGCTGAACCCTGGTGGTGTAGTGGTTGAGTGCGGAACTGCGGCCCACTGGCTTGGCAGTTCAAATCCAGCATCAGTTTTCCAGGAGCAAGGCTGGGCCTCCCACTCTCACCAGAGGGCAGTGATACCAAAAAACAACAAAAAAGCAAATTTGGTGCAGGGATTTGTGACTAAAAGAGCTTCCTTGAACTTACCATTTATGCTTTAATAACAAACCACCATCTTAAGCTTCCAAATCCAAACTCACTACCGTCAAGTGGATGCTGACTATGGTGACCCTTTAGGACAGGGTAGAAATGCCTCTGTGCGTTTCCAAGGTTTTAACTCTTTACGTAGGGTATTAAGTCCCGTCTTTCTCCTGTGGAGCAGTGGTGCGTTTGACCTGATGACCTTGCAGTTATTAGTCCAAGGTGTAAACACGATGCCACCAGGGTTCAACACGGCTGTTTTCTTCGGAAATGGTGACAAAGCCAACTTCAGCTCAAAGAACAGTGGACTAAATTTTAACTGGGAAAACCTCTGCAATGGACTGAATTGTGTCTCCTTAAAAATGGTTGTCGTAACTCTCTCTGTGGATGTAATCTCACCCAATGTAATACAATCATTTCCACCATGCAAATGACTCTAATGCAATTGATTATTTGAGATAATTTCAGTATACAGTGCATTCCAAATCTAATTGCTCTGTGTTATCTAAAGCAATGAAAGCATCTGTCAAGAGGAAGTGGCTCACTGAACCACATGGCATGGGGTTGAATGTTCTTGCAATGTTTGGGGCAGGAAAACCTAAAGCTTCGGTGTAACAGGAAACATGTCTCTGTAATTGCACAGACTATCAAAAATTCACTCAACAATGAACTGAGACGGAGAGCTCTCTTGGCACAACGTAGCCAGCTTTGTACCATACGGGTGAGATCGGTGAGAATGTTGAAGGAACACCTCGACATCTAGTCATTACACTGGCAGGGTGAGCACTATGGTTAAGCACATACGAGGAACTAACAGAGCAGTCGGCCACAAGACGTTTGCATGGACAGCTGACGGCTGCGAGCTGAAAGTTGCATGGTTAGAAACCACCAGCTCTCTGTGGGATGAAGAGACCTGGGTTTCATCCTCCATAAAACAAGGGCTACAGCTCAGCATGGAACCCTGCAGGGACGCTTTACTCCGTGGATCCGAGCCCACTGTCAGCTGGAATTACCTTGACAGCATGTGGCAGCAAGGTGGTCATATCAGAGACAGAATACAAGAGGGCTCTTGGTAAGGAATAATGGCAAACATTCCGATCCTTTGTAAATCACTGCAGGGGCACTTTGAAAAGCCTTAGAATCTGGCACTAGGAGTCAGAACCAACTTGATGGCAATGGGTTTGGTTTGATTGGTCCAAACATTCGGACGTGCAAGTGCCCTTGAGGCACCTCAGGAGCCCCACTTTTGGGCACAGGTTGCCCTTAAAAACCATATGGAGGGCTGAGCCCCGGTGGCGTAGTGGTTGTGCGCGGGACTGCGGCCCACTGGGATAGAGGTTCAATTCCAGCAGTGGGATTGGGCCTCCTACTCCCACCACCAGAGAGCAGTGATGCCCACAAAAAAAAAACAAAACCATATGGAGCTCAGCTCTGCTCTGACACAGGATGGCACACATGACCACATGGGGTCACTGAGCTGGGGTGGACTTGACAGCAATTGTTTTGTTGTTTTTCACCCAAAGGAAATAGGAGGCTAGCACACCTTTTTTTTTCTTTCTTTAAAAAAATCATTTTATTGGGGGCTTATTCAACTCTTAGCACAATCCATACAAACATCTATTGTATGTCAAGCACATTTGTGCCTATGCCATCATCATTCTCAAAACACTTTCCTTTTACTTAAGCCCTTGGTATTGGCTCCTCCTTCTTCCACTCCCTCTCTGCTCCCCCATCCCTCATGAAACCTTGATAATTGATGAAATTATAATTTTGTCATATCGAACGCTGTCCACTGTCTCCCTTCGCCCACTTCCCTGTTGTCCACACCCCAGAGAAGAGGTTATATTTAGATCCTTATCATCGGTTCCCCTTTCTACTCCACCTTTTTTATATCATATCCAAGTATAATTTAAGAATTCACCCCTAATTTTAAATTGCTTTGTCATTGCGTGATCATGGACAAGGAGCGGTATACAGTGTGATATGTGCTTGGCGAGCCAAGCTCCAGGGCAAGTGAAAATTAGGACTTCTGAATAAGATCTAGAACTGCTCAGGACCCAGAGGTGAAACAGCAAGTGAAACCAGTCAGCGCATAGGAACACACTATTCCCTCTCTGCTCTGTTCATATGGCTTCTCTCCATCTCCGGGAGATAGGCTGTATGTAGATTGGCTCCATGTGGATACGTGTGGATGTGTAACAGGAGAATTTTAAACCTCGGGATCCTCCCAGGTTCCCTTTTGATTCTATGTCGAGCATCTCTATGTGGAATGAGAAACTGCCTTTGTATTTAGGATCTACTGAGACCTAAGAAGCAAAGTGCCCTTGCAAATCCAGCTAGACCAGAGCATGTCCACTGGCACAGATAATCGCTCAAAATCCAGGGAATCAAAACACAGATAATCCCTCAGGACCAATAATGAAAGTATCATTACCAAGATGAGGGAAGGGAAGGTGGGATGGAAAGGGGGAACCAATTACAATGAGCTCTACATAAGCCCCCTCCCTGGGAGATGGACAACAGAAAATGGGTGAAGGGAGAGAGTGGGTGGTGTAAGACATGAAAAGAAAACTGTTTGGGCCTATTCCAGGGCCAGCCATCCTCTGTTCCAGCCTCTCCAGAAGATGGATGCTAAGCTTCATAGCACCTGAACTTCAAAGCACCTACCTTCAGCACTCCCCAGAATTTACCTCACCCACAGAACAATATGCCCTGATATTGTTTCCCGGGACAAGATGACCCCCGCCTGGATGGGACAGTCTTCCTCTCTCTAGCACTGTTTTCTAGCAACTGCATCACTGGAAACTTGTCTCCCCCTTTACAATCCACCTGCCTTCGACTCAAATCATATCTATATCCAGCTGTCCCACTACCATGTGCTACTTCCCTAACCTACACTCTAGGTTGTGGGACCCACCTGGAAGCTCAAGATGCTTCTGCCCCCCACTCTGCTCTTTTGTTTCACATCTCTGTCTGAACTCTGCCTCAATTTACCTCTCAAAAACAATAATTTATAAATTATCAAGGTTCATGAGGGCGGGAGTGTTGGGGAGGGGGGAAATGGCCTGATACCAACAACTGAGGTAGAAAGAAAATGTTTCGAAAATGATGATGGCCACATATGTACAAATGTGATTGACACAGTGGTATGTACATGGATTGTGATAAGCTGGAGGAGCCCCAATAAAATGCTTCAAATTAAAAAAAAAAAGGAAATAATTGATAGTTTCTGGAGAGACAAAAATAGAAACTATCCCATTTGCTTAGTGTGCAAATAAAAGTCATGGACATTACCTTCATGTGTGCAAATAAGTCTGGTTACAGTCATAGTTGTAGTCACAGTTTCACTTGTAATTCTGTTCTCTTGGGATGTTACCCCCACTCCCGGCTCATCAAGATGTTTTTGATGATGACTGATGACCTTCATGCCCTTAAACACACAGTTAATTCTTAGTCATCAGGAGAGGGGCATGAAACACTGCTGATCACTCCCTCCTGTGAGCACGTTCTTCACCTGGCTTCCCAGGCCCCGTCTCTTCCTGCCTTTCTTTTCAGTTGACATTGAGTCACTCCTGACTCACAATGGAAGGCCCACGGTGTGTCAGAGTGGAAATGTTTTCTATAGCTGATTTTTCTGAAGTTAAATTCCAGGCCTTTCTGCTGAGACACCTAGGGGTAGACTTGAATCTCTAAACCAGGAGCCCTCAAACTATGGCCCGCGGGCCACATGCGGCCCACCAAGGACGTTTATCCAGCCTGTTGGGTGTTTTTGCTGCTGTTGCCTGTCCTGCTTAGCGGTTGACTCATCCAGGGCAGAGAATTTTTTCATAGTTTTTTTTTAACTGTAGTACGACCCACCAACAGTCTGAGGGACGGTGAACTGGCCCCCTGTTTAAAAAGTTTGAGGATCCCTGCCAACCTTTCGCTTAGCATCATGCAACCCCCACTTTCTTCCCAACAAAGGGCTGTGTATGTGACAATGATCAAGCTTCAGCTTTAGGGCTCTGGATGTGTAGGGGCTGTACTTCCACCAGGGTTCTTCTTATTCCTGTGACACCCCAGCGGAGTCATGGGATACTGTCGCTTCCTTGGAGTTACTGAGTGGTGGCTCCAGGGCTTGGGCAAGAGCTTGGGCTTGGTCTGCCAGCACCCCCAGTGCAAATGCAGGTCCTGACTGCCCTGGGTTGACATTCATTGCTCTGGACTGGTCTGTTCCTCGCATGCAATACCTTAACCCCAGCTCCTTCATCTTAATGGCCCCAGGATCAACCTGGCTGTGGTGAGGCTGTGGGGCCTGAAGGCGGTGTGATCCTGTCCACGTTGGGTCAGTTGTTGCCAGGCCCATGAGGAGCCGTGCGGTGCTTGTAGTGAGAGCCCAGGGGTGGTTTGCTTCAGGGCCAGAAGCTTCCCCAGAGTCAGAAACCACAGAGGAAGTTACAGAAGAGGCCATGCTACAGAGAACAGCGAGGTTAAAATAAACGGTTTTCTAGACTCTCAGAAAAAAAAAAATGATCAACCATGTGGTAGGAAATACGAAATGAGGGACTGACATAGAAAATTGGCATTTCCAATTCACTGTCACGTCCACGAACGTACAGCCACAGATGGAGGGCAAATTGGATACAGGGGTATCCAGCAGGAGTGTGTAAACAATGATAAAAGGAAGGGTTATTTGGTGATACTTGTGAAATTTATCAGGGTTTTTTTATAAGCGATTTGATTTGATATTTTTCTCTTAATTATTAATGTTAAATCTTAATTTTTTATTCACCACAAACTTTTTCTCCTTTAGGAGAGTTCCAACTAACTTCCTTGCTGCCCGGTCAATCAATCCTGTAGACAAGTGGAAGGATCCGAGCGTGTGTGGGAGGCTGCCATCTTTGTGGAAGCAGACAGAAGTTGTCACAACTTCTGCGGTGGGTTAGCAGCTGAGCCTGTCAACCAGCACTCTGCCACGGCTCCTCCTTTCTGAAGCAAGAGCAGCCAAACGGCATCCGCTTCTTGCTCCATGGACACTTGCCTGGGTCTCCTTTGTTTTGACCTTTCCTCTTGGTGTCTCTCCCATCTCCCCTGTCTGGTTTCACTTCCTCCTCTGTCCACCCTCACTCCCAGGTGCTGTCTCCTGGCTTAAAAAAGACACATGCATGCTGCCAAATTCTTGCAAAGTCTCTCTAGCCCCAACTCCCCCTCTCACATTCTTCTCTTTAGCTGCTTCTTGAGCCCCACCCCGACCCAGTTGCCGCTCTGATTTTATCTACTCCACCGCTCTGCTCACCCCGGCCTCAGCTCCTGGCACACAGAAAACTGGCATTAACACATGTTTTTCTACCTGCCCATAACACCTGTCTTCCATTTCCCTATATGCCCTCAGATCCTTTAGAGTGGTTCCTTTCGAGTGAGGTCTTCTCTGCCCAACTAGTTACAAATCAACTATTTGCCACAGTTCAACTTTCCCTCTTTTCATTCTCTTCCTGAAGACCTTGGTGGTGTAATGAGTTACAAACATGGGGTGGCGCTTCAAATCCAAGAGCCACTCTGGAGGATAAAGATGAGGCTTTCTGCACCAATGCGTTAACACAACAGCCTCAGAAATCACAAGAATAGCTCACTTGACTTTCCCTAGGGTTGCTGTGCATCAGAATCGGCTCAATGGCAGTGAGTTTGCCTTTAGCTTTGCCCCCTGAGAATAATAATTTGATTTTCCTTTCTTTTTTCCCCCAATGATTTTATGGGGGGCTCTTACAACTCTTATAATATTCAATGCATCATTTGGATCAAGCATATTTGTACACATGTTATCATCTTCATTTCCAAATATTTTCTACTTGAGCCCTTGGTATAAGCTCCTCTTCCCCCCCCCCTTTTTAATAAATCATTTTATTGGGGGCTCATACAGCTCCCAACACAATCCATACATACATCAATTGTATGCAGGTCAGATTTGTACACTTGTTGCCATCATCACTCTCAAAACATCCTCCCTCCACTTAGGCCCCCAGTGCCAGCTCCCCATATTTCCCTTCCCTCCCTCAACGCCTCCACCATGAACCCTTAATAATGTACAAATTGCTATTACCTTTTCATTTGACTTTTGTTGAACCTTACTTGTAGATATAATGGTTATAAAGCTTTTCTTTCTTTTCCTTACTGCTACATTCCCAGTAAGTCAAACACTGAGATAAATGGGAGGCATGAGGTTTAAGTCGTAGGGTGGTTCAAATGGTTAATATTCTCAGCTGTTAACTGGATGGCTGGAGGTTCAAGACCACCCAGAGGCACCTCAGAAGAAAGATCTGGGCAATCTGTCAGGTTGTGAGATTGGGGCCAAATGGGGGCTGGTCTCCACCGAAGGATCATGCTGAACGAGGAATGCGTGTCTATGCCATAGGTAGGGAATTGGAAAGGAGTCAGGCATGCTAATTAGACACCTAGGGGAAAACACTCAGGTCCCGACTATGTGACATCACACAGATGCACCTGAATCAGTCGATCAGGGTGACCAATACCTTCAACCAGGCCCTCTCTTGGCCTCTGGGGACTTCCCGTGCTTGGTTCCTTCCGTGTGTTCCTGTTCCAGTATTCTTCACACGTAGTTTGCCACACTCTCCTGAAGTGTGCCTCTTCAGTCGCTAGCTCCGGCGTGGCCTTGTACGCTTTCCAGAAGCAGCGTGTGCTTTGGGAGAAGCTCCTACCTGAAACTTTCCTTTTTCTTATAAAGGTCACTTGGATTTGCAAAAGTGCTTCCACCGCGTGAATTCTTTCTGCATAGTGAAGCAAGAATCGAGGTAGGCCACCCCAGAAACCGAACAAAGCTACTTCAGAAAACCCTAGAGCACATGCTACTGTTTGGGAGAATAGTCTAGGGAAAAGGCGTCCATGGCGCATGCTCTGAGGGTCCAGACATCGGCCAGGAAAGGGTGGTACAGTGTGCCTGCTCAGAGGTTCCAGCTTCCCACCAAGACCAGGTGGATTCGAGTCAGCCAATGGGGTCGATCAGGATCGTCAACCACCCACTCCCTGGGCTCATTCCCAGAGGCTGCGATACAATGTAGCCCAGGAGGGCTGGGATCCCAGAGCTGACTGAGTGACATTTCTGGCAGGGTCCTAGCAGGCAAACAGAGGTTAGGGGCCCTGTGGGTGCCCATGTAGACCTGAAACGCTTTCTGACTTTCATAAAACTCATTTGGATCACAAACCAAGACTTCGGCGTGATTTTTTCTTGCGTTGAGCCAAGGTCTGAGGCTTATCTCTCCTCGAGACACCTAACACTGCTCTGACACACATGTGGTGGCCAGGAGTTAGAATGACCTGGGCAGCAATTGGTAAGTCATTCAAGAACTATGTTGAAAATGCAATGTACCCATATAAGCCACCTGAGGGCAGGGACTGAGAAGGTCCTGTTCACCTGCTGCTGAGTGCCTATTTGGGTCATGGCAAGACATTTAACATGTTTTGGGTCCAAGAGAGAAGAGCAATGGGGATGAAATAAAGAAAGGAAGAGATTAATAAAAAGAAAAACAAACATTATGAGGACCCACCTCCTTGATAATGAATACAGGCAAGGATAAGCAATGGAGGCCAACATTGCATGAAAGATGATTGGGAACCACACTATTCAGGCAGTGTGTCTGCCCATATATGACTTAGTGTTGAAAACGGCAAATTCCAGGGGACTCAACTTTAAGAAAAAAAAATCAAATTTAATGTCATCTATTCTGGGACAGTCTAATGACATGTGCTTTCTGACATGTGACATCATAACTAAAATGTGTCATCCGATTCTAATCAAGAGGGCGTCAATCTGACAAATTCCAATGGAGGGGCAGTGTGCCAAAGAAACTGAGTGTTGGTCTGAACTCTTTAAATAATAAAACATTATTTAGGTAATTTAGAAACTCTAAATATAGACCACATATAACTTAGTTTAATTTTGGTAAAGGGCATAATGATTTGCATTGCACCACTCTTACAAGTTTCTGTAAGTTTGAAGTGTTTTAAAAGAAAATGAGGCAATCTTTTGAGTCAGATAAGCCAAAGTTTGAGAAAAATCAAAACAAAGAAGCAAAACCAGAGAAGCATAGTCTGGGGGTGGGTGTGGGAAACTAAGACAAAAATGCACAGCCAATTCTGTTCTTTCACCTAATCCTCAGCCAACAAATAGGGAAACCTCCCCATTTTCATGGTTGAGGAGCTTGTGGACAGGAATTGCAGGGACATGCTCCAAATCACACAGCTAATCCGTGGCAGGAGGAGATTCAAATCCACGTCCAGCCTCTGTCTTTACACTGCTTGCCTTGCGCAGAACATGCAGAGGGCGTGCAAGTGAGCAACACAACAGGACAGGCTGGAGAAGGCAAAGCACAGGTGGGAAACACCGTCACTTAGGCCCATCACCTTTGGTGATGCACATTCAAACACACAGAAGAAAAAGGAAGAGGCGAAAAAGACAGATGAACACAGAGAGTCAAAGAGAAGCACGCTTTCATGGAGTCACATCCCCAAGTCAGCGACGACATCAACACCAGGAAGAGTTTTCAGAGACATGATTGTGCAGGCTATGTGCCGTATATACTCGAGGAAAAGCCAACCCGAATATCAGTCGAGGCACCTAATTTTACCATGAAAAGGGCATTAAAGATGTGCTGAAAAACTCAGTTTATACACGCGTATATATGGTATGTCCTCCTTCTAACTGGGAGAACACTAAGTCAGGTCACAACTGGCCAAGGCCTAGTCTAGGGGGGAAAAACAAAAACTCACTTCTGTTGAGTCAATTCTGACTTAAAGAAGCCTGAAGAGCATGGGCAGACTGCCTTTTGGGTTTCTGAGGGTGTGAATCCTTACGGGAGCAGAAAGTCTCTTTCCAAACCCCCCCCCCCCCCCCAATGGAGCTGCTGGTGGTTGGCATAACCCATCATTCCACCAACACTCCTTCTAGGTGGGAAAAAAAGGCTAATAGATGCCTGCTTTGCTTAATGAATAGATTGAAGCAGGAGTTTTCTGATAATCACAAGATTTGATCGACAAAAATGCATCTTCTCTATTCTTGACTCAATAGCTGGAGGAGCTCATGGAGAGGAGAGAAGAAGTCAGAGTTCAAAAGGCTTTGGGTTCAATAATTATTTTGCTTTGTTGGAGAAGTCTAATGCTTTCTTAGGAACAAGGAAGATTTTCCTGTGTGATCACTTATATTCACAACTATGCCAGCATTAGAATAGCAATGTTAAATGGCCTCTAAACTTCCAGAATGCAGAGATGCCTAAGAA
Source organism: Nesogale talazaci (assembly GCA_004026705.1). Taxonomy (NCBI): domain Eukaryota; kingdom Metazoa; phylum Chordata; class Mammalia; order Afrosoricida; family Tenrecidae; genus Nesogale; species Nesogale talazaci. The sequence continues at coordinate 55,111 of PVJH01003427.1, forward strand.
CCAAGAGTCGTGACGGTATCCATAACTCAGATCATGAAAGCAAGCCAAAACCACTCAGGCTTGAAAATTAGCCTAGGCAGGGCAGATATTCCGAAGTTTGCTTTAAAACAAGATACATCCACCAAAGAGCTGGATCTGCCACAACATATAGCTACAGAGAAGGCGAAGAATCTATTGTAAGACTCTTCTAGAGATGATGGCCAATTTTGTTAGAGTTTTTTTTCCTAATCGCAGAACAAATCAATTTTATTGCTCCAGAGCAGAAAAGGAAAACCAAACACGCAAGTAAAGGGGCTGAGACCCAAAGGAAAACACAGACACCCTATTTCCTCAGTTCAAATATTGATATATTTGCATTTCAGTGCGTCTGCAATTGTGATGGTTCATACAGCAGACGATGGAATTTGGCAACCATCATCATCTCTCTTAACCTATGTGCAAACGGAATAAAGCATGAAGAGGGTCTTCTCTCATGTCATTTCAGCAGAGGCATCTGCATGGGTAGTCACTTAACCTCAACTTAGATCCCAACTCATCATTTACAAATTTTGGGGGAAGATTCTCTCAAGATGCAACACTGAAAATGTGAAATTGGCTACTGCTTGGAGAAAGTTGCCCTTCACTGGTCAAGTCTTGTAATTAAAGGCAGCAAAAATTGCCAAAGTTCTCAGGTGTCCTTGTCAAAGTCAAGAGTGAATCGATGTGACATTCAAGCCTCTTTTATGTCTCAGATGGCTCCTTATCAGGAATTTCCAGATGAAACTCCAGCGTTGTCTAATTCCCAGCAATACTTGATTCAATGAAGAAAATGAAAGCTATGTTGTCTGTTTTAGAATTTCTCAAAGGAGTGTTGGTGGTGAAAATCTTAGGTAGTTGGAGACTAACCAAAAGATTGGCAGTTTGAACCCACTTAAGAAACTAACCCAATGGGACAGTTCAACAAGTCTGTCAGACTGGGTTGCTGAGAGTTGAAACTGACTCAGCGGTCTATAACTGAGATATAAGGACCAAGATTAGAGGCTGTGAAATGAATATTAGTGAGACCTGGGATGCTCGGTCCATTTGGAATCTTTAGATTTTTCTGTTGAAAAAAGTAACAACTCATTCTTTCATTAGAATATCAAGTTTTATTGCTTGGAGGACTCTGAACTTAAGGTGGATGGTAAAAATCAGGAAGGGTTAATGCTGATGGCTGAATAGCATGAGGAACATAATGCTACTGAATTGTAAACTTGTACCAATAGCAAATGCTCTGTCACCCACACAGTTACTGTTAATGTTTTTCTTAATCCTCCATAAAGAAATGGTATGTAACTCTATGGATAACCATATGCTTCTTGTGGTAGTTACATAATCTGGTGTCAAATTGGGACTTGAGAGGATTAAAAGTGAAGGGGTGGAGTGTAGTCTGTCAATATCAATTTGTTTCTCTAGTCAACCCAAAACAGAAACCCAAAACACAAGATCTCTCTCTCTCTCTCTCTCTCTCTCTCTCTCTCTCTCTCTCTCTCTCTCTCTCTCTCTCTCCTCTCATATGGTCTATGTTGGAGTTACAATATAAGAACAGCCAGGACCATACTAAGTTGCACGGAGATCAAAAAAGAAAGACCAAGCTGTTACTTCAGGAAGGGTGAACACAAAGCAACCACAGAAACATTGTTCATAGCCTGCAAGAACCATGCCAGTGCTGCAGCTGGGTGGTCATAAAAGGTGCAGTGGGGATGAATAAAACTCTATGCCCAGTATGAGTACAACAGCCAGTTACACCTGCCCATTCACTCCTGGGACTCCCTGAAGAGCCAGGTGGAACCTGCAAGATGCTATGGAAGGCAGCTAGAGCAGATTCCTGTCATAATATGCACATTCACCACCTGTACCTTTAGGTTGGGGTAGCAGAGAGAAAGAGGTGGGGGTCGTGTGCATGTGCACATCCATGCACACAAATATTTGTAAGTCCAAGCTACAAATTCACCACCCTCGAGTTGATTCTAACTCACAGCGAGCCTACAGGGCAGAACAGAACAGCCACTGTAAGTTTCTGAGAGAGTAAATTCTATGCCAGTGGAAAAGTCTCATCTCACTCCTGTGGAGAGGCTGGTGGGTTTGAACTGCTGATCTTGTGGTTGGCAACTCAATACATAACCCACGATGCCACAGAAGGTCCTTACGTATAAACGTGTATTATGCTTTCTCATGCCTAAAGGCATCAATTCACAAGCTCAAGAAGAATTTATGGATTTCAAACTCTCTAACGCAATTGGCTGACCTAGATGTCACACATACTGTTCAAATTCTAAAGAAAATGGGAGACACAAACTAATTGTCACTATATAACATTAATAAGGGGTCAGAGAAGTTATTAATTGCTGTTGTTAGCTGCGCCAACTCATGGTGACTCTGAGCAGTGTACAACTGCACCATTGACTATTCAAGGCTTCCAAGGCACCCCTGGGTCAGTTCAAACCACCTGCATTTCATCCATTAGTTGGGTGCTTAATGGTGGTGCCACCAGGCATGTCTGATTAGAAGAGTGAGATGACTGGCAGTTAAAAGCATTCTCATGAATTCTGGGTTCATTTTTATACTTTCCGGGATAGTAGCATTTAATTTTCGTATCATACAATTCAATAGTTTCATTACATCAAGAAGAGTTATACCATCTTCCCCACACTCAGTTTTAGAACATTTTCTTCATTCTTGTACTCATCTTTATTAGTTCCCCATTTCTCCCCGACCTACCTTGTCATACACCTATGGAACCATTAATCCAGTTATTGTCTCTGTAGATTTAACTATTCTGACTTCATATATAAGAAAATATTAAAAAAACACCCAGTGACAATAACAAAGTAAAACAGATAAAAACTGAACTGAGGAGAAAATATCAATATTAATAACACAACAGTAGCATCAGCATGATCACCTAGATATCTGTTGAAAATGTGAATCCCTAGGTCTCAATCCAAAATTAATGAATTAAAAAAAATCTGTGGGGGGTCACAACCAATTATCTTTGTTCCAGCAAGACATCTAAGTGATTTGCTTGCACATAAAACTTTGAGAATCATGGCATTACAAGTAGATTGCAAGATAAAACTCCAAATGAAACAGATCAAACAAGTGAAAAATGAGATGGGGTTTTCAGAAACACCAGAAAATTTAACCAAGACAACAATGGCTCTGTTCTATCTCACAAATAGGGCACTCCATTCTCCCATCCCTACCACAATGACAATGTTAAAAATATACATTTGAAATGATACCCTCTTTTAATTGTTTATAAATTCAAATTAAAGAAGTCAAGTCATTCTTAAAATCTGTGACTACATCAGGCAACTGCATGACTGCTTGAAAAATCCACTCTATCCCGTTAGTGTGCTAGAACAATTCCTTCTCTTATTCAGAGACAAGAAGCTTGTTCATAATAGGTTGTTGATGATATGGCATTTTAGAACAGGACTTCAAATTCTTTTAAACATCTCCCATCAAGAGATGAGATTGGGGACCTTACAACTGACCTGACAGAAATAAAGATAATTTTGAGTAAACACTTGAGCATTGGAAACAACTTTACAGAAATGGACTGAATAACCTTCATGAAACAGACATATTCTTAGAAGCACACAACCTACCCAAGTTGGCTTAAGAGGAAATAGAAAGTCTCAAAATACCTATCAGTGAAGAGATCAAATCAGTAATCAAAAACCCCCAAACAAAAATAAAACAAGAGGGTTTCAAAGGGAAATCTAGCAAACCGTTAACAAAGAATTGACACCACCATTGTTTAAACTCAGAAGGACTATTTTCTAATTTATTATATTATGCTAATATAACCCTGATACTTATAACAGAGAGATAAACTATAAGAAAAACAACAAACATTTAAACAAACAAAAAAAACCCCACTACAGGCCAAAATCTCTTATGGATTGATGTAAAATACTCCACAGCATACTAATGAACCCAGTGAACACATATTCAAAGAGTTATACAATATGACCAAGTGGAAATTATTCTAGGAAAGCAGGGATGGTTCAACACTGGAAATCAACCACACCAAGAGAACCATATAACCATTTCTACAGATGCCGAAAAAGCAGTTAGTCGAATTCAATACCTTTTCCGGATGAAACTCTAAAGAAGGTTCAAACCAAAGAGAAAGTTCTCAATGTGACTCAAAGCATATATTAAAAACTCAAAGGCAGCATTATGTTGAATGGAGAAAAAATGAGAGCTTTCTTCTTGAAATTGGGAGCGTGACAAGGATGCCTGCCTGTATCAGAAGTCTTAGCCAGAAGAAGACAAGAAAAACGAATAAAAATGTCCCCATTGGATGAAAAGAAGTTACATGATCTCTGTTTGCAAATGACAAGATCCTATATGGAGACAATCCCAAAAAGACCTCAAGAAAACTGGAGTCATGACGGAGAAATTTAGCAGGGTACACAGTTAATAAACAAAAATCAGTGATGTTTCAGTATACCAGCAATAAGAAATCTGAAAGGAAGATTCAGAAAACAACTTACAAGAACATCTAAGAGAATAAAATGCTTTTGTGTGCCAACATGGCACCTCTAGGAAGATATGGGTGGAGTTTAGCTGCCAATCAGGTCGCAGCTTGATAACCTCATGGGGGGGGGGTGTCACTTAGATAAATGACTCTCTGGAGGTAGGCTACTCTCTCTCTCTCTGCCTTCACCTTCCTGTTGAGGTGTTACACTGAGACCTGTGGGAGCCCTGTGATGGGACCATTGCCATTGGATCCACAAGACTTTGCACCCAAGCCTGAGATCTTCCTGCATTCTGCATCATTGCATGTGGCTGAGTGAATCTGAAGAGGGACTTATGGACTAATATCAGACTTAAGGGCCAGTATCAGGTTTAAGGAGTTGATCTGGACTGGGCTGGGTGGTTTGGTCGACATATAATTAATTACTTCTTGATATAAAGCTGTCTCTTAACACATCTTTTGGTGTCACCGGATTTATTTCTATAGTAAACTCAGTCTAACACAATGCTTAGTTATCAATTTAACATGTGTGAAGAACTTAAATTGTGCAAACTACTTAATTTTCATAATTTAAATTTGTGCTGGAAGAGATTACAGATATCCCATGTTCATGTATTGGATGAATTAACATTGCTAAGATAACAATACTACACAAAGCAATCTTTAGATTCAACACAACCCCAATCAAAATTCAAACAGCCTTCTTTACAGAAATAGATAAACCAATTCTCAATGTTAAATGGAATGGAAAATAGCTAATACGAAGCTGAAAGAGAAGAGCAAAGAATTCCCTGATTCTAAAACATACCATACAGTGGTATCAAAATATCTTGGTTCTGGTATATCCATAAGTGCAAAATTTTTAAAAGCCAGAAATAATACATACACCTATAATTGAGTGACTTTTGACAAAGGTGCTGAGTCCATCCAGTGGGAAGAGAAGGATGGCTCGGATTGAAAATCAAATGGAAAATAACAAATGTTTGTGAGGTATGGGGAAACTGGAATTCTTATCCACTGCTGTTGGGAATGCAATATGGTACAACTGTTGTGAAAATAGTATCAATGTTTCTCAAGAAATAAAAATAGAGCTACCACAAAACAAGACAAAACAAAAACTCACATCCACTGCCAATGACTCAATTCTGCTCTCAGTCACCCTACATCCCTATGACCCAGTAATCCCACCCCTAGCTACATACCCCAAGACAGGATCTCAGAAATGTGTACACTAATGTTCACTGCAACACCACAATACTCACAATAGCTAAAAAATGGAAGCAATCTAAATGCTCCTCAATAAGTGAAATGGAGAAACAAGATGCAGTACACACATAAAATGGTATACTCTTCAGTCACTAGGCGAAATCAAGTTTTGATACGTGCTATAATATGACTGGAACTTGAACACTTTATGTTGCATGAGATAAGTCAATTACAAACGGACAACTGTTGTATGACCTCACGTACATAATAAGACAAGAAAAGACCAAGGTTTATTAGTGGTGACCAGGACTGGGAGGGAGAAACAAAGGTCACTGCATACGGAAATACTGCAAAGCTCATTACTGTAAGTGCTGTCTAGAAATTGTACGCTTGCAAAAAGTTGAATTGCTAAAATTGGTGTAATATGTATGTGCATATTTAAAACAACAACAACAAATCGTAGCTGCAGAGTGTGCTTACTTATAAACAGGTACTTCGTGGAATTTTGTTCCTTGCTATGGAAGCTCAGGGTTGTGGTTTCATGGGATACTTAACTTGATGGGCCTAGTAATGTGTTAGTGCTTCTCTAGTCTACCTCCTACTTCTTTGCATCGTGTTTATGGCCTTGAAAAGTTTGCAAGGACAACAGTTGTGCTCTATTTGTTTGGAGAAGAGTCAGGAACAGAAAGAGGACATGGTAAGTGTGACTGATTGCCTCCATCTACAACTGCTGCCTTTGTCATGAGACCAGGTGAACTGGATGGTGCCCAGCTACTATTACTGAATATTTTGATCAAGGATCTTGTAGAGGAATACTAATAAAGCCAGGTGAGGGCAATGATGAGTAAAATGCAGGACAGAATTTAAAACAGTCTTGGAATTCAGACTTTCTGAAGTCACGAAAGCTGCATGAGACTATTGCCCTGTGACCACCTTTAAACCTTAAATCCAAAATACCCCCTGAAATCTTTCTTTTCTAGTTCTTTTTTTAATCATCCCCTGAAATCTTAAACACCAAACAGTTTAACTCAATTAGTTAAAAATATCTGCCACGAGCATTCTGTTTTTAAAGAACTATATTTATGGATTCAGTTGGATACCAGCAATACAAAAGATTAGATAGGAACATTAGGTGCTACAGTGGATTTGTGCTAATCGAGGAGTGTGGCAGTTGCCTAATCTTGTGTCAATTTGAGAATTAAGAGTGTAGGGGTGGATCTAGCCTGTCAATCTGGAGCTAGCCAATGAGACCTCTGGGTGGGCCTGGCCTTTTCCTCCGAGAATTCTGGGAAATCTGGTACCTCCTTCTTGGAAAAAGGAGACACTCTTTCACTACCTTGGAGATGCTCAATTGACAAGGCTGACTCTTTGTGAGACATCTCTGAAGAGAAGCCTACCCTGATGTGGCCAGATATCTGGACCCAGAGAAGCCACATGGAGACTCCTGCCAGTGCTGAGATGCTTATAACATCACTGGATCCAAAGACTTTTTACCCACTGGCTTGTGGTCATTTTGCATTTGGCATCATTGCATGTGTTTCATGATGTATAGATTGGTATCGGACATATAGGCTAATTTCAGACTTATGACTTGGACTGAACTGGGTTGGAATGTTTTTCTCAATGTTCAGTTGCCCTTGTATATAAACCTCTCCCTTATATACATATGGTTGTTTATGAATTTTGTTTCTCAAGTCTACCAGGACTTGAGAGAGACATCTCAGAGGGAGATGTCTCAGGGAGAGATAGCTCAGAGAAGGAAGGGTTGAAAAGGTTGAACAACACTAAGAACTTAATCAATGCTACTGAATTGTACGTGCATATTTTGCTGGGCATCTTCTCAAAATCAATAAAATAAATAATATGAAAGGGAGATGAGGTGCATGTCTTTCCCCTTTGAATCTGAAAAGATATGTTTTTCTTTTTTCTTTTTTTTTTTGGGCATCACTGCTCTCTGGTGGTGGGAGTAGGAGGCCCAGGCCCACTGCTGGAATTGAACCTCCGTCCCAGTGGGCCGCAGCCTGGCGCACAACCACTACGCAACCGGGGCTCAGCCCCGAAAAGATATGTTTTTCGATGATAAATTCAACATGCTAGAAGTGCCTCTGTAACTTTGGAGCATCACTCATGAGTGGCTATCAACCAGGGTCTCTCAGCACATTCACTCCGTACACACTTATTCTAGGAACCCTGTTGCCATTCTGTGAGAAGTCCAAGGCACCTGGAGTCAAAAGTCCTAAGTCTAGCCTATGTGTGTAAACCTTCTAGATAAATCTGTCTCCAGCAGTAAAGGTTATTCTAGCTCTTCAAGTGTCTGAGCTAAGGATGCAGCCCTTATGGATCTGGCACACTGCAGCACTGTTCGCTGAGTTTCTCATCCAATGAATCAATGGCCATCAGAAGATGGCTTATTTTATACCACAGAGTTTTGGTGGTTTGTTACGCAGCAGGAGAGAGTGGAACAAATGAGATGCTTCTGTACTTTATATCTCTCTATAGTTCATCTTTTCAACTACAGTGAACAATAGAGTTTCCCTATTTTGCAAATGATGAAATGGAGAAGATAAGCATCATGCAAAGGTTCATATCCAGTAAAAGGTTAATTTCTGCATAGAAAAAAAAATCCAACGTATCAGTCTCTAGTCACCTGAAGATGAGAATTAAGAAATGGCAAGCATGAAAGACTAATCGTGATGCAATTTTCCTTCTCTCTTTCTCTATCCCCTGTCCCCCATGGAGAATTTAAAGCATTATGGTTGCCCATCACGGAATGTAAAAATCATTCTAAATGTGTTATTAATTTTAACATAAGTTCTTATGTAGTTGTAATGTATAATATGATACACACTTTGATCTCATTTATTTTGCCATAATCATGTTTGTACTGAAAAGCATATGGCTATTTGTGGGCCTCGGTAAGCTCATTAGATGGGAACCTCCCTGCCTCTACAACATGACTAACAGCAAAGCAGTTAAGCCTTAAGCACACAGACAAAGCAAAGAGGGCATCTGCAGCTACTTCACGGCTCTGAGTGAGCTTCTTTAAGGATAGTTATGCAGTTTTCTAGGGATATTATTTGTGTATGGGACACACAAGAATCTTTTACATAATGTAATTTTCTCCATGTGACCTCCATATTTTCCACAATCTCTGCATTTTTCCCTTTCTCTCTTATAGAAATTGCATTTTCCCTTTCTCTCTGTGAGAAACTACCCATGTAGGGCTCTTCTAAGTCCTACTTAGACCCTGGCTGTCAATTCTTTATCTAATCCATGCATTAAAAATTTACTACAATAAATAAGGAACTTAGAATTATCCATGATCTTCCTTCAGAGGGCTATCTTAGAGCCCTGCTCTAGGCTCAGAAAGCACGAGGTGCAAATGGGGTAACTTGATGAGTCGAACCTGAGCTCAAAAGCGAACCCAGAGCGATTTATTGACCTTTGATGAGGCTCAGTCTTGGGGGATAATGGAGCCTAATTAATAAAATTGTTGTGATGACTCAGCACAGTTAAACCCCAGCAGAGTCACCATCATGCAGAGTAACTACCACGTGTGGTACTTGGATATAAAACAAGTTGCCAGTGAATTGATTCCAACCCGTGGAAATCCATGTGTCAGAGTAAAACTGTGTACCAGAGGCTTTTGGTAGCTCTCTCTTTGCCCCCTCTCCCACCGGAGGGTGGCTTTCAACTGTTAATTTTTCAGATGGGGAGGGCTTTCTTTTATAGTATCTGCGAGTGGACCCAACCCTCCAACCTTGTGGTTAAAAATGATGTGTTCTTATGGGTAGCCATGCTTAAAAATACACTGCCAACAACTTGTGGGGAATAAAGCATCTCCTAAAATTCCAATGAAATGACTCTACGGCAGCCTGGAAAGCAAGAGAGAATGGCCTCACTAGAAGATGTGAAGCAGCCAGGCCTGTGTAGATGGAAGAAGTAGATAGGTCTGTGGGAGAGCTGCTAGAGATAGAGCTAAGGAAAACACCTAAGGTCAGTATTAGGAATTCAAGGGTGGGTGCCTGTGCAGTAATTGTTGTTGTTAGGTGCCTGCGGCTTGGTTCCAATCCACAGAGACCGTATGCACAACAGAATGAAACACTGCCCGGCCCTTGGCCCTCCTCACAATAGTTCGCATACTCAGGTCCATTGTTGCAGCTGCGGTGTCAGTCCATCTGCTGGAGGGCCTATACCTTTTTTGCTGTCCCTCCACATTGCCAAGCAGGATGTCTTTCTCCAGGGACTGATTTCTCCTGACAACATGTCCAAAGTATGTAAGGCATTCCATGTTTCGTCATTTTTGCTTTCAAGGAACACTCTAAGAGAGATTTGTTTGTTCTTCTGGCAGCCCACAGTACTTCCAGATTTCTAAAAGCAACAGACGCTACGAAAACCAAAGGAATAAATAATGAGTTTGCCAATTCTTTATGGAGACAACAATAGGTGTGTGGTGTAAGAATGACGTATGCAAATGGAACTACCAGGTTACCTAGGTCGACAATCAAACCCCGTGGAAGCACAGTCAAGAGAACAGCCATGTACACCTCTCCTTCTCACCTGTATTCACATAACCAAAATGCGACCTGAGGCTAAGCCGCAAAACTCCTATCACCACACATTCCTAATAATTTATGAATTGGTACAGCACTTTTGGAAAGAAATTAGAAAGCAGATGTCAAAAATCAAGAATCTACAGAGGAGGCTTTCCTGATCCAAAGGGAGGACATGTGTAGTTGAATTTAAAATAACATTGGCATCCATGAATCCTGGGTAACCCGAGGCTACTGCTCCGAGGTAGTTTTTAAATCTTAAACCAGAAATATGGCCTGGGATCTTCTTATAACCAAATATCTGTTTAGCTGGTACAATATTTCTGCGGTAAGCATGATGTTCTTTTAAGAACTATTCATATTGGGTTACACTGACAACTGCACCTCAAAACATTAGAGGCCAGTGAATTTATGTTAATGGGAGAGGAGCCACTCAGAAAACGTGGGCAGGAATGGCCCCACAACTCAAACAAGACAGTCCACGTCCTGTAGAAACCAATGAATTGGTGGATGCTCTGTCCATATTCTCAACAACAGCAACAGAACTATATACATATATACACACATGATAAAAGGTTATCACGGAAATGTTTAGTCCCTTTGGCTTACTCTTGAGCTAAACCCTTTTTGAATGCACAGCAATTCTTGTAAAATATGAAATTATTATATGTGTGTGTCAATGAAAACTGCAGTATTGGGAGGGAGGGGCAAAATGAGGAGCCAATGCCAAGGCCTAGATAGAAAGCAAATGTTATGAAAATGATGAGGGAAATGGATGCACAAATGTGCTTGACACACAATGGACTTATGTATGGATTGTGATAAGAGACCATCAGTATTATTGGAAATTAAACACAATCTAAGGAGTCGACAAATATGGGAAGATTTAATTACTGCAATTCACTCAATGGACTTCTTCCCTGCCATGGATAACGGCAATGAAAATGATCACAGCATATTCTAAGTAAAATAAGCAGGGTGCAATATTTTTTATACATCTATTCTTCACACATTGACTATTTTCTTATTCAACATTTCACATGAACACAATAGGAAAAATCCATCTGTTTGGTGCACTAGTGACATACACCTGGCATAAATGGACACCAACATGTGAGAGTAATACTGTGATGATTAAAGTTATGTGCCAACAAGCTTGGGCATGGCTCTCAGTGGTTTGGCAACATTGTAATGCAATTTTGCAGTTAATGAATGTTATAGTAACTTTCCGTTTTGAGAACTGACATGGTCATCTTCCAGTTTCACAGAGTGCTGATATTTGCATAATGATCTGATCTTGGAATCTCACCATATTTTCATGGGAAGACTGGCTATATTCAATGTTATAGTGACATACATAAAGATACACATACACAGGATAAACCAACATGTCAAACAGGACTTGTGTTAGAGTGCTGCCTTTTTTTTGCTGTACTTTCCAAATTTTATACAATACTGTATTCATTTTTTAATTTGGCATATAGTTAAGAATATCAATCACCATACAAATAAAAGGCCATTGGTTTTAAGTGCACAGAAATTATTAACAAGGTTCTGTTAGCAACCCCAGAGGTTAAAACATAAATCGCACTTTGAAGACTGCTCACAACACAAGATAAAAATCTCTTCTTCTCTCCCTTGCTTCATTTAAGCTTTATGCTCCTAAACATTGACAGTGAATCAATTTGAGGGCAGTTGCAGAAAAAAAAATTAGCCCCTTGTCATCAAGTTGATTCAGTTCACAGGGAGGCTGTGGAGGGTTTCAGAGGCTTTGTAAATCTTTATGAGTCTCCTCTTCCTCCTTTTGAAAGCTGGTGGGTTTGAGCTTCTGACCGGGTAGTTAGTTAGAAGCTCAATGTTTATCTAAGAGTATCACCAAAGGTCCTTAAAGTTCATACCAGGGAGGAGACGAACCAGACAAGGTGCAGTGTAGCAATGATGAAACATACAAATTTTCTCTAGTTCTTAAATGCTTCCTCCCCCCCCCAAACTATCATGATTCCAATTCTACTTAACAAATCCGACTAGCCCAGAGGATGTACACTGGAACACATAGGAACCAGCACAAGGGGAATCCAGGGCAGGTGATTCCCTTCAGGACCAGTGGGGAGACTGGTGATACCAGGAGAGTGGAGGGAAGCTGGGGTAGAAAGGGGAACCAGTCACAAGGATCTATATATAACCCCTTCCCTGGGGTACAGACAACAGGGAAGTGGGTGAAGGGAGACATCAGACAGTGTAGGGTATGACAAAATAATAATATTTATTAATTATCAAGGGTTCATGAGGGAGGGGGGAACAGGAAGGGAGGGGGAAAAGGAGGATCTGATACCAAGGACTTAAACAGAAAGCAAATGTTTTGAGAATGATGAGGCAACAAATGTACAAATGTGCTTGACATACAATGGATGGATGTATGGATTGTGATGAGTTGTATGAGCCCCCAATGAAATGATTTTTAAAAAGATAAACAGCATATACAGCTGAATATCAGCCAAGGCATCTAATTTTACCACAAAAGCAGCATTAAAAATGTGCTGAAGAATTTGGCTTATACATGAGTATACAGTATATTCCTTTTCTTTCTTGCCTAAACCCCTCAAAGTTCATTGCCATCAACTTGATTCTGACTCAAGGTGACCATTTTGGACAGAGAGGAACTACTCTAAAGTTTCCAAGGTAGTAAATATTCATTTAAAAATTATTATTATATTATGCTGAGCCCTGGTGGCGTAGTGGTAGTGTGCGGGACTGCGGCCCACAGGATTGGTGGTTCAAATCCAGCAGTAGCTCTCCAGGAGAAAGACTGGGCTTCCTACTCCCACCAGGGCAGTGATGCCCCCCAAATTATTATTATATTAAAATAATTTTATTTAATGTTTAAAAATATTAACAGTGCCCTGAGTGGTTCTGACTCGTAATCCAAATTCAATGCTTCTATTTCATTATTCTTTATTTAATGTCCAACTTTCATATGCAAGTGAAGCAGCAGAAAATATCGAGGGCTTGGGGAGGCACACCTTATCCTCAAAGTCACATACTCGCTTGTCAACACTCTAAAGAGGTCTTGTGAGGGGATTTAGCCAATGCAATGCATCTTTTGGTCTTTTCATCGCTGCTTCCATGAGCACTGAATGTAAATCCAAGCAAGACTAAATCCTTGACAACTCCGATCTTTTCTCCATTTACTCTATCTGTGAGGATTTTGGACTTCTTTATTGTGTTGTAATCCATACTGTGTTAGTCTCGATATACTAGAGAAATAAATTCGTAAACACACATATGTATAAAAGGGAGAGGTTTATATACAAGAGGGATGGAACATTGAGAAACATCCCAACCCAGTCCAGTCCAAAGTCATAAGTCTGATATTAGCCCATATGTCCGATACTAATCCATAAGTTCTCTTCAGACTCAAGAAGCACATGCAATGACACCAGGACAATCACAGGCCAGTGGCAGAGTCTTGTGCATCCAGTGGTGGAGGAAGCATCTCAGCGCTGGCAGGGACCTCTCTGTGGCTTCTCAAGCATCTCAGCACTGGTAGGAGTCTCTAGGTGGCTTTTCTGGCTTTAGAGGTCTGGTTCCATCAGGATAAGCCCATGTGGCTTCTCCTTCAGGATATCTCACAGGAAGTGAGACAAGCCTTGTGTCTTGTCAGTAGAGCATCTCCAAGGGACTGAGGCATCAGGCTCTCACCTCCATGGGGGAAATACAGCCAGATAGCCCAGAATTCTCAGGAGAAAGCCATGCCCACAGAGAGATTTCAATGGCTATTTCCAGATTGACAGGCTAAACTCCACCTCTACACTCCCAATTCTGAAACTGACATGGAGTAGTGACTGCCACACATACCGAAGGCTTTCACTCCTGGCATTTCATCCTCAAGTGCTTCAAATCCTCACCTTCAGCAAGCAAGGTGTGTCATTTGGTTACTGCCGGTTGTTTTGTTAAAGTCTTTTTCTAAACCTTCTTCATGTAGTCCGACTACTCTGATTATCTGTTCAGCATTCAGATTGAACAAGCATGGTGAGGGAATGTTACTCTGACATACACCTTTCCTGATTTTAAACCACGCCGTTTAGCAGGCTAGGAAATCTAATTTGGGGTCTCAGCTTTAATGGAAAGCTCCCTCTCCCTCTCTGTCACTCTCGAGAAAGGACCTTATCTCTCAGCTTCTGTCTTTCAGCAATCTTCATGTACATTAGGATAGTGTTTGGGGAAAAGATAGATGCCAGGCTACAGAAATATATTTCTAATATATGACAGGCTTAAGACACAGTCTAAACAATTCAAACTCTAAAAGTATGACTCTTGTTCGCCCCCCCCCCCCCACTAAAGACCTAAACAAAACAAAATGAGAATAAACAGTTGACATGCAGTTGTCAACGCAGACTCCTGGTGAATCCAAGAATTTCAAAGTAGAATCTTGCTCCCTAAGATTTTAAATGCCTGTGCTCTTTCAGAGTAGAGTGACCCCAGGCCTTTATCCTGAGGTGCATCAGCGTAGATAACCCCTGCACCTTTCAGATAGTAGCTTACAAATCCTCCAGGCTTACGTGTTTGGGGACTCTTTCACTCAGCTGTTAAAATTAATATTTTCTTCCTATTTCCTTGCCACACACCAAGTTTTTTCACTTCATGCACAGAGCCAAGAGCACAGACTGCTTCTCATGCAACCTTCCGTATTTCCAGAGGTTATAAGAGCATCCGGAGCTCATTTTTTTTGACCAGGTCTATTGAGATGAAACCCACCTATTGCACGATGGGCTCATTCCACAGTGTCTGCACCGCTCATTGTCTCAAGTTGTTTCTGACTCATGGGAACTGTTCTGAAGAGAGTAGAACAGTGTTTTTGAGTCTAAACCCTGACAGACACCGTCTGCTGCCATCTTTTTCTCTTCTGGACTAGTTGGTGGGTTCTTCCAGGGAGCAGCATTAGAATTCTCAGTTAAAAGTGTCTAACTGTAGGTTTTAGTATATTCACAGGTTGTGTGACCATTGCCACAATCTAATTTTAGAATACCCCCCACCCAAAGGACACTCCATTAGCGATCATTCTCTATTCCTCTTCCCGAGCCCTCAACAACCACCAGTCTGTATGAATTTGCCAGTTCCAGACACTTCATAAAAATGGCATCGTACTCAACATCAACTGATGTGAATGAGGGGGAGGGCAGAGTGGAGACCCAAAGGCCATCAGTAGTCAGTTGGACATCCCCCTGTCAGAAGGGCCACAAGGAAGAGATGAGCCAGTCAGGTGCTAAGATGAAATACACAACTTTCCTCCAGTTCTTTAATGCTACACCTCTCCCTCCCTGCTATCGTGACCCCAATTCTACCTTATAAATCTGGCTAGACAGGAACATGAGCATTGGTACAGCTCACAACACAGGAAACCTAGAAGAGATAAACCCCTCAGGATGAGTAAGGGGAGTAGTGAAACTAGAAGGGTAAGAGAAGGGGGAGGGATGGGAAAACTTATCACAGTGATCAACGTGTGGCCCCTTCCCTGAGGGCCAGCAACAGAAAAGGGAGTGAAGGGAGACAGTGGTTGGTGTGAGACATGAAAAAATATTAATAAATTATCAAGGGTTCATGGGGGTGGGAGGGAAAAAAGTGAGGAGCTGATACCAAGGGCTCAAGTAAAAAGAAAATGTTTTGAAAAGGACGATGGCAACGTATGTACAAATGTGCTTGACACAATGGAGAGATGTATGGATTGTGATAAGAGCTGTAAGAGCCCCCGGTTAAGTAAAATGGCATCATACAAAATGTGATTTGGGGTGCCCGATTCCTTTAACTTAGCATAATGTTCTCAAGGTTCACCATAATGCAGCATCTATCAGTACCTCATTTCTTTTTATTGTGGAATAATGAGTTATACTAAAATATCACATTCTATTTATCCTTTAATCAGATAACAGGCATTTGGGTTGTTTTCCCTTTATGACTATTACTGCTGTAAATATTCATCTACGTGTTTTTATGTGGACATATGTGTTCATTTCTCTTGGAATCCCTGGAGTGGCCGGTCACTCTATGATCAACTTTTTGTGGACCTGCCAATCTTCCTGAAGTTCTGGCATCGTGTTAGCTGCCACCAGCAGTGTCTCAAGGCGGTACATTTGCACAGCCCCAGCAACACTTGTCACAGCCCAGGTGTTTCAATCCAAATAATCTCATGGAGGTGAAATGGTATTGTGTGGCCTTGATTTGCATTTCCCTTATATAACCAATAGGCGCCCTGGTGGTGGAGTGGTTACCCACTGGACTAGCCACCACACGGTCAGCAATTTGAAACCACTAGCTGCTCTGAGGGAGAAAGATGGGACTCTCTACTCTCTTGAAGAGCAACCATCCTGGAAATTCACCGAGGCAGTTCTATCCTGTCTTATAGGGTCCTCTGAATCAGAAGTGACTTGATGTCAGTGAGTTTTGGTGTTATAATCAATTATGTTGTATAACTTTCATATGCTTATTGATTATTTCTTTATTTTGGGAAAATGTCAATTGGGGTCCTCTGTCTCCTTTTTTTTGGGGGGGGGGGCATCACTGCCCTCAGGTGGAGGGAGTAGGAGGCCCAGCTTTTACTCTGTGGAGCTGGAATCGAACCTCCATCCCAGTGGGCCGCAGTCCCACGCACAACCACTACGTTACTGGGGCTCAGCCCTCTCTGTCTACTTTTTAACTAAGCTGTCTGTCCTTTTTGATTGGTGAATTGGTAAGTTACAAGACTTTCTTAAAAATTTTGGATCCAAGTCCCTTATCAGATATACGTTCCTGACCAGATATACAAAGGAGCACTGGCGGCACCGTGGTTCAGAGTTCATCTGATAACTAAGAGGTTGGCCGTTTGAATCCACCCTGGGCCCCAAAGGAGAAAGATTTGATCATCAGCAACCACAATGATTACAATTCTTCAAGGCATGTGTTAGTCCGGGTTGACTAGAGAAACAAATTCATAAAAACGTATAGGTATGTAAGGGAGAGGTTTATATACAAGAATGGAACATTGAGAAAGCATCCCAGGCCAGTCCAGTCCAAGTCTATAAGTCTGCTATTAGTCCATATGTCTGATACCAATCCATAAGTCCTCTTCAGGCTCACGAAGCACATGCAATGACACCAGGACAATCACAGGTCATTGAGTTCAGTATCTTATGTATCCAGTGGTGGTAGAAGCATTGTAACACTGGCAGGGTTCTCTCCATGGCTTCCCAAGCATCTCAGCACTGGCAGGAGTCTCCACATGGCTACTCCTGCCCCACAGGTCTGGTTCCATCAGGGTAAACCCATGTGGCTTTTTCTCCAGCTCCTCCAGGACTCGGGAGCTAGCAGCATGCTGCCCTCTTGTCTTGTCAGTAGACCTAGAGGCTGAGTTGATGGTCTCTCATCTCCCTGGGGGAAATATCATGAGATTTCCCAGAATTCTCAGAGAAAGCCATGCCCACACAGAGGTCTCATTGGCTATCACCAGATTCACAGGCTAGACTCCACCCCTACACTCTTAATCAAATTGACACTGGAGTACATGACTGCCACAAGGCAATTCTGCTCTCACACCTAGCCACTGTGAGTTGTACACCAGCAACAAGATATAAAAGGGGGTCTTTACAAGTTTGTGGGGGGAAAATCCATTATCCTTTCACTCCATTTTTTCTCATAAACTTTCTGAGCTTCTTCATATAATTTTGCAAATATTTTCATCCACTCAATGCATTTCCTTTTTCTTTTCTTGGTGGTTCGGCTTGCCAGATGAAAGCATCAGACTTTAATAGATTCATTCCAATTGATCTATTTTGTCTTTTGTCCATGGAACTTTTGATGTTATAGCTAAGAAGTCATCATTTACCCCAAGGCCACAGAATGTACTCTGATGTTTTCTTTTAAGATTTTTACAATTTTAGCTCTTATATTTAAGTCTGAGACCTAGTTTGAGGTCATTTTAGTGTATGGCGTGAGTCATTATTCTTAAATATGAATTTAAGATTTGTTTCATGTATAAAGAAATAAAAATAATGTTCCTCCTGTGGTGTGATAATTTTAAGCACCCTTTACATTCCATGAAAAAGTGATTTGTGCCAAGTGGATATAGCAATGAGCCAGACACTAGTATAGAAAAATAACTGTAGCAATAAGTTTATTAAATTTTATTTAAAAAATATTTAGCAGGAAGTTTTATACTGCTATTATTTGAGATCCAATTGACTTAGGTTAAATTTATAATTGCTCCTACAAGGAACTGGGCACCAGTAAATCTGGTTTAGATTGAGTCCATTCACAAAAAAGACAATCAGCTAAGCTGGCATGGAAGTGGATCCTTGGATTAAAAATATACACATAAGAAAACCAAAACAAAAGTAAGAACAAGAGACAGTCAAACCAGCAAATGCAGAGTGAAATTCTACTCCTAGAAGAGTTTGCATTTCTGTATTTCACAAACAGTGACTGTGTGCCTCTAATCACAGTCAAACCATCAAATGCAGAGTGAAATTCTACTTCTAGAAGTGTTTGCATTTCAGTATTTCACCAACAGTGACTGTGTGCCTCTAGTCAGTTAAAACTACAAATCACAGAACACGTATTGCTTTGATAATGTGCAAAGACCTCCATCCCACATTGAAATTCTAAAGATAAAAGCAGCATGGTACTCTTTCTCAACCTCTTTATCATTTAACCCACCGGCCACCATTTGGTCCATGGTCCCTGAGAGCAGTGAGGAACAAAGTTCTACAGCACAGGTTGCCATGCAAGATGGAAACCGGTCTTTCTTCTTAATATAGTGCAGTGATAAATGATAGAGGGCCAAGGACCTTCATCATCACTATCCACCAGGGGTGGCTGCTCCCTGAGGCCTTTGTCATGCATCACCAGGGTACTGTGTATGGGTCACTGAGGAGAGTAAGTAGTGGCCAGGTCAGTGGGTTATGTTGAGGCACTCTAAGGTCAATGAGTACAGACACCAAGAGCATGACATGCACAGAGTGGCAAGCAGGGAGTGAACGAGAGAGGTACCGACAGGAGGCCAGGGTTACTAGTAAAGCAGCAGGAGCTGGATGGCTGGTCCATAGGTTTGGAAGGAAAGCCCTGTCTCAGCCCCCTTTCTCACTCTTGCGTTTTCCCACACCTCTAGTTGGTTAGAACAGCTGTGCAGAGCCGTGCAAACGGCTCACAGGATAAGTTCACCTACAACCCAAACTCAACACACCACGATCAATTAATCTTCATCTTCTTCCCCGAATTAACCTTTGCGTAATTGTTTCTATTATTCCATAAGGCAAAGGTACTTGATGGCTTTTTCTACCTTTGCCTTACCTCTGCTCTTTTCCTTCCATTCTTTCTCCATTCATGTAAGTGCTATCTACTGTGCAACAAGGCCAGTTCAAAGCCTACTACTCAATCCTGGAAGTCAGTCTTGGACCATTAATTTGACAATTCATGAGCTCTGGCTTATCTGTCCCTCCAGGTGTCTTTTTAGCTCCTGTTGAGGAGGCAAAATTTATAACTCAACCTTCTTGTGACCTGGCCCAGACACTGAGGACTTAATGTGTACTGATCAAAACCTAACCCATTGCTCTCAAGTTTATTTAGAGTCATAACAACCCTACAGGACTGCCCCATAGAATTTTCTATGTACTCAAATTTCACTCTGTTTTGACTAGTTCACAAGCCTGTCTTTTGGCTTGTTTATATCTACACATCTTTATGGAAGCAAAGTGCACTATCTTTCTCCCATGGACTGGCTGGTGGTTTTGCACTGCCAGTCTTTGGCCAACCCAAGCATTTAACCATTGGCTACCAGGGATCATCAATATGTGGATGATCTACTGTTGTATAAGATAATGTCAATAGGAAGCCCTGGCCACATAGTGAGTTACATGTTGGGCTGCTAGCCACAAGGTCAGCAGTTTGAAACCACCATACCCTTAGAGGGAGCAAGATGAGACTGCTTACTCTGATAAAGAGACACAACGTCTGAAGCTCACAGGCACTAATTCCACCCTCTCCTTTAGGGTGGTTATGGGTCAGAATGGACTCAATGGCAGTGAGTGAGTGATTATTAGCATGGAGACCTGGTGGCACAGAGGGGGTTAACTGCGAGGTTAGCAGTCCAGCTCCACCAAGCTCTCCTTGAAAGCAAGGCGAGGCTTTCTGCTCTCATAATATCCACAGGCTTGGAAGCCCCCAAAGATAGTTCTTCTTGTCCCTATAGGCTTGCTTAGTCAGAATGGGCTCAATAGCAGGAGGTTTTAAAATTCTAAAATAGGGTGACATTCTTGCCTTCCATGAATGAGAGTGAAGTTCAATTCCCAGCCAGTGCATCTGTCAGTCAGCGAAGGACTGTGTTGCAATGCTGAACACGTTTCAACAGAGCTTCCAGACTAAGACTAGATAAAAAGGTTCTACTTATTTCCAAAAGTCGGCCTGTGAAAGCCTTAATGGTTCACAACAACCGTACAGATCTGCAATCAGTCATGGGAATGGAGCAGGACTGGGTGGGGCTTTGTTCCACTGTGCTTTTTGTGCATGGAGCTGACTGGCAGCTAGCGATAGCAGCATGCATTATTACTATATCGCCAAGACCTACTCTAAAATAAGATGACTATCATCTCTACACAAATATACACGAGAGTATTTAAAAATAGCTGTAGGTTAGATAATGACTCAATTCTTACAGCGATCCTCTGACCTAATGACATTGTTCCAACTTACATGCTATAAAACTAGAGGTAGAGAAAGGAAGTAATTTGTCTAAGGCCACGCAGCTAGCGTGCTGGGGAGCTGGGCTGTGTCGAGGTTTAACTCTGAAGCCTTGGCTCGGTCATCTCATGTCAACCTGCCTTTTAAAAACATACGTCCTGTGGTTATGAAGGGTAGGACCATGTGGCCACCTTGTTTTATTCTGGTTGCAGTGTCTATCTGTTCCTCTCTAACAGGCAGAATTGATTGTGTGCTTATGACAGCACCCTGTGAACTCGGTTTTCATCTACGTGAAGGACACACACTGATCATGTGGTTAATAAGTAGAGTTAGCTGCTGGGTGATCTTGAGCAAGTCATGTACCTTCTCTTTTGGCTTTCCTTCCTCACATATAAAAAGGCAACCTAAATGGTCTCTACTCCTATGAGTACCACAGCACCTTTGTAAGGTGTTTATTATTGTGCCTGACACCCAAAAAGTGCTCAGCACTCACTGTTGTCAACATCATTACTTTTATTAAGATCTTCTCACTCTAAGACTACCACCGGAAGTAGCTAGCTTTTTCAACTGTCTCTAGTGCACACTTACCAAGTTCCCGAGTTCACAACTGTCTGGCTACTTCTGCTGTCTACTCCATTTCCTTGTATCTGGGTATAAGCCAAATTGCCCTTCATCAGCAGTCTGGCACATATTAAAAGGTTAATCCCTGGGAAGGGCATCTGGACATTCTTTTCTCAGACAGAGATGCTTAACCCTTCTGGACAGGAGAAAAACTGCTTCAGAATCAGAGTGGGTCTTTTATCAAATGTACCCTAAGAAACTTCACCTGCCTCTCAAGTCTTGTCACTTCCCTCCACCCCTCACGGAGGTGTGTTTCTGGAGTTTAGAAACTACAAAGGGGGTTGTTGATGAACATGTTTTACACTTGTGAACTAGCAGGTGGGGGAAAGAGGCAAAATGCCAACACAAACATTAAAATGTTGAAAACCACTATTGCCAGGGCAACCGGTCACACTTCCTGGATGTGGGTTTGAGCATCTCCAGGGGTAGGGCTTTTCTATGTATTTACAGTTCTTTGTCATCCTGGTTTTGTGCGTTGGGCTATGATTCTCGTGGTCGTCAGTTCGAAATCACCAGCCGCCCCGGGGGAGGAAGACAAAGTTTTCTATTCCAGTAAACACTGTCTCAGAACCCGACAGTGGGTCAGCGCTGACTTGATGGCCATCCGTTTGGCTTGGTTTTTACTTCTTGGCAGAATTTGTGAGGATAAGGTTGGGGAGGGGAGGATAAAATAAAAATGAAAAGTCAGCGATGACAATTCGACATTGTTTTTGTTGCTGGAGATTGAACAAAGCCTTCAACCCACACTACAGCAAATGCTTTCTCCCTGGTTTCCCCTTCAGTGACTTCCAAAGCCTTCTCAGATTCCCCGTCGGCTCTCGAGCCCCTGCCCACACACAGCGTGAATGGAACCCGTCGCCGTCAAGTTGATTCAGACTCAGGGTTACCCTCCTGTGTGTCAGAGTTAGAACCTGCACTTTAAGTTTTCAATGGATGATTGTTACAGATCACCAGGCCATTCTTCCAACCCACCTCTAATGGGACTTTCTCATTCTTTGGTTAACACCCAATACTTTGACAGCACCAACCAAGTCGTCCACATGCAGAATACCACTGCCAGCGAATCAATCCCAATTCAGAGGGACTCTGCAGGGCAGAGGAGAACTGCTGCTCAAGGTTTCCAAGGCTGGAGATCTTTGCAGAAGCAAACTGCCTCATCTTTCTCACGTGGATCAGGTGGTCCCCAGGCTCCTTCACACAGTACAGGATATAATATATGTGTTGCTACCCAGAGTCATGCTGTTTAATTCAATACTGTTGGATGCATGTTGCTATTTAGCACCAGAGTGGTGGCTAATCTGAATAGAGCTGTGCTATCAGACTAGTTTGGAAGACATAATATTAAAGAGAAAGGCATAAAATGGCTCACTGCTTTTCATGCTACTTAAAAGTTAATGTCATTTATATCATTGATACCATTAAATGATAATGCTTTGGGAATATAGGGTAAGTGGAAAAATATTGCTAGTAGGGTTCCAGTTCAGGCATGCCTGGATTTATCCCCAACAAAATGTGTTTTGAAGTATGTCTGCAATCGGTGGAGGACTGTGAATAAGTTCGCTCTGTCCTCAGTCTGACACTTGTCTTGGTTTCATTAGGGCTCCTTTCAAACAACACAAAGCAAAATGAGAGGTCCAATCCAACCAGTGATGTCTGACACTGATATCTGCTCAGAGAGTCAGAGATATCTGGTGGGCCAGTGAAATTCAAGGCCAAGAGATCTACTCAAAGGGCTACTGAGGCTGTTTTTATGGATTTTCTAAAAGGTCACAGATAATCCGGGAGTTTATTATGAAGACATTGTAAAACATGGGTGAGAGAAGTCCAGGAAAGTTCTGTTCAGGAATGCTCCCCATTCCTGCCCCACCCTCCCAAAACCCCTGTCACAAAGACACACCTATTCATTCCTCAAGGGTTGAACAGGCTGTCCTACAAGAATTCCATGGGGACAAGTTACCCCACCCAACCTATACCCTGATCATATCATTTCAGACTTCTTTTTATCCCCCAAACTCAAAGAACATTCAAAAGGAACACAACTTGAGCCCTTCCAGGCTGTCCAAGCTACTAGGGTGATGTGGTATCAAGAGGAAAAACCCAGACTCCTTCAGGGCAGAGTCAGAGGGATGGAAACATTGTCTAGATCTAGATGGAGAATACGTCAAAAAACAGTGGCTTCACATTTTGATGTTTCTGTTTAACAAATTTGTTGCAATATATATTTGAATTTACCCTTGTATAATGCTATATAACATATATTTTGAACAGGAGTTTTTCTTGTGTCTTTTCATTGTTTGTTAAGGTGGTTCCCAGAAAATTTTAAATGATACATCTGTTTTGGAGTTTCTTTCTACTGAATCGTGCTGGTCCTGAGCATTAAAATGTTGCTCTTCCAAGAATTTGTCTAAAACACACTAGGTAATCTGTTCATACTGTGCTGTTCACATGCACAGGATGGTCCCTGTGGCTGTCATCCACTTGGTCACCTGGAAAGATCTCACCAATCAAGAAGCTGCTTAATCACCCCCATCTAATGTCTTTTTCATAACTATTCACTTCACCATGTTATTGCTAGACTTAAGACTGCAAATTGCATACAGCGATGCATTTATTCACATTCTGCACTCCCAATTGACTGGAAGCTTCTTGAAGGTAGGGACCAAATCTTCATTTACTTTGAATCCCCTTACTAGCATGACACTGGCCTGCCTTATATGTGTTGAAACTAAAAGAGAGAGAGAGAGAGAGAGAGAGAGAGAGAGAGAGAGAGAGAGAGAAATTGCTACTGCATCTGGCAGAGTTTCATTCAACCGAAGTGTGTGTCTAAGTACTGTACCCCTTTTGATCCACTATCTCTGAGCAATGCTTTCCCGCTTGGCCACCTCACGTCTCAGCTTCTATTTTTTAGTGGTGGCCTCACCATCTATCTCTGCATTTACATAACCCAGGAGGGAAGCCACCTGACCTTTTGTCAGGTTGTCAATTTAATCTATGGCATTCCCCCCCCCCAGTAATTTTAGTGGGGCTCATAGCTCTATAACATTCAATACATCATTTGTACCAAGCATATTTATACACATGTTGCCGTCTTCATGTGCAAATATTTTCTTCCTGAGCCCTTGGTATAAGCTTCTCTCTCTCTCTCTCTCTCTCTTTTTAAATCATTCCATTGGGGGTTCACACAACTCCCATCACAATCAACACACACGTCAATTGTATGCAGGCCACATTTGCACACCTGTTGCCATCATCACCCCTGAAACATCTTCCCTCCACTTAGGCCCCCAGTACCAGCTCCCCTTCCTCTCCACTACCCCATGAACCCTGAATAATTTACACAGAAAAGACGTTGCTACCAAATACTAAAAAAAAAATCATCTTGGTCTGCTAATCCATATGATTTGGGGGTTTCATCAGAAGGAACCTTTATCCTGGTGAACAAGTAACCCTCTATGTCAAACTTCATCAGCTCATTGACTTCATTGTTGGTTGTGAATGGGGTTGCTAATATTATAAATAGCGTTAGGTAACTTGACTTAGTCAATAACTTGAGATCATGCCTTGTACACATGCGCTGCGGTGTGAAGTCATTTGGGAAAAAAAATTGAGAAATTGCTTTAACTAATTCTTTCTTTTTGAGGAGTATCCTAACATCAACTTCATTGGGGACTAGATGTTTTCTGGTGAAAGTGGCCTCTTTAAGAATAACCCAAGGAGCCCTGGGGAGACCAAGGCTGAGCGCTCTACTGTTGTCCAGAAGCTCTGTGAGAGGAAGATGGAGTGATCTGCTTACGTCAAGATTTTAGCCAAGGATACATAATGGTGCAGTTTTACCTGTCATGTGGGGTGGCTCTGAGTCAGAAGCACTTTGAGATGATTCAACCACAGGAAGAAACAGCCTTCTAGAAAAAGCTATCGCGTAATGGCAAGGCCCCGGCACCTCTTGCTAACTAACGTCAAATGAAATGCAAGTTGACTGCATTGCCGTCAGTAGCAAACTCCTCATCCTACGAATGTCTCCTAACATTTTCCAGCAGATGCTGGGGAATTCTTGGTTCTGCTGGAACATCTGAATCCATTTGAAAGCGGCTGTGCAATAGGAAGCTCCCGGCTATTCCAGATCTGGCCTTTGATTGTGGGAATCACAAAGGTTCTTCAACCTCTGAGGACAACAAGAGATGTCCTCTTTGTGGAGCTCAGTCTCTAACCCACACTTGCCCATGGAAACTCTGCAACATAGCAGCCAGGCTACTGGGGCTTTTGAAACAGGCCCTTCTTACTTTCCCATGGTTAAAAAAACCATTCTATTGTCTTAAGGTTCATGGTGGAGGCTACTCAGCTTTACAGGTTAACGGGTTACATTCTTCTTTCATGTAGATAATAAAGATTTCTGGTCCATACTTCACCAAATTTTGAAAAGGCAGTCAAAGGCATTGGGATCCCAAAGATCTGGCCCTCAGCCTCAATTCTGAAATGGCATCATCTTGCGAAGATTTCTAAAACTGCCATTTCTCATCTGCAAAACGGGAATAAGAACGGCACATTCTCCCTGAAGTGACTGAGAACGACCTTACTCTAACAAATGAGGAGTGCCCGAATAGTGCAAACAGTTCGGCATTCAGCCACCAGGCAGAAAGTCCATTCAGGCACAGCCGTGAAAATCTTCTGGAGTCACACAGACTCAAGAGCACCCGGTTTGGGTACATAAGCCCATAGTAGTTTCAAAAGGGTACTTCACGCCTACACCCCAAACTGTGAGCCTTGGTGGCATAGTGGTTATACAGCCGGCTGCGAACTGCAAGGCCAGCGGTTTGAAACAATCACTTGCTCCATGGGAGAAAGACGAAACTTTCTACTCAGCTCACATGGTTCCAGTCTTGGAAACCCACAGGGACAGTTCTACCCTGTCCTTGGTTGCTTTGAGTAGAGATCAACTTGATGCCAGTAAGTCTGCTTTTTTTTTTTAAGCATCTCCTCCTTGAGAGCCTTCCCATCTCAGCTGATGGCAATTCCATCCTTTCCATAGTGTGGGGTTGTGGGGCGAAGTCAGAATGTCTCCACAATTGTACATACAATATTAAGCAAATATTAGTAGCTGTATGCCAGCATCTGAAGTGGATGCCAGAAGCTATTCTCCCTAAAGGTTCTATCAAACCTTTGTCCTGCACAAAAGATAGGCTAACTCCCCTACTGTTAGGACAATGGCTTCCTCTGAAGAATGCCAGACTCGGTGGGCAGGACACACAGAATTACCATCTATAGCTCCCAACTAGGCAGACTTATTTCTCCACATTCAGGATTCTGAGATCTTCCCTGATCACAGCTCTCTCCTCCTGCTTATACAGACATCCCTAGACCATCCCCCCTCACTACTGTATATCCATGAAGACGGCCCCTTTTTGCGACATGTCTTGACATGTAATGACAGGGCTCATATGTCCCCCATAAGGTTATTTAAACTGGAAAAAATAAAGTTTGCTCTCTCTCCATGTGGATGACCTGATGGGTGGAGGTGAGCAAGCTACATGAAATGTGTCTGACTCGTATTATTTCTCTCTCTCTCTCATGCTCTTTAACTTTAATATAATAATGAATAATTATTGCTGTGCACCTATCGAACCTGTGATGTATATATGAGAGGCTGGCTTCCTCTGATAGAGGGACAACACATTGGACTCCTCCCACATCCACTTTCAGGAAATCCCGTGGCCTCTATCCTTCAAAATATCCACAACCTCCTGGTTTCAGGTCTCTCTCCTTTCGAGTTATTCTCAGTAGCGGTCAGAGTGAGTCACATAATATTAGATACTCCTCTTTCCACAACCCAACAATGGTCTCTCAGCTTCACTCAGAGTAGATGGCAGAGTTCTTACAATGGCCTACACGACCATACAAGAACGGCCATTTTTCCTACTCTTTGAGCACACCAGTCACATCTCCTCTCTCCCCTTGCTCATTTCCAGCCACACAGGTCTTCCTGGTGCTTGAATACCAGGCATGCCCCTGCCTCACAGCCTTGGCACTGGCTAGTCCCTCGGATAGCCATCTGTGTGACGAAAAGGATTGGCACGGCTCACGGAGAGGTAGGAGGTTCAAGCTCATTCAGAGGTATTTCCCAGAAAGGCCTTGGCGATCTGCTTCTGACAAATCAGCTCCTGAAATTCCTATGGAGTTCCATTCCCCAGTGACACCAGGGGCTGCCAGGAGTGAGAACCCGCTCAACAGTACCTGGTCAACATAATCATCTCTTTCAGACATTTGCTGGCACTGTCTCAATCGGGCCAGGCACGACCAACCTCCATACGACTGCAATGTGGCTTTGTTCAATGCTCATTTTCTCAAACTGGTGCTTTTCACGCCATCACTGACTTCATCATTGTACTTAGGATTGTCTATATCTCCCCTGTAGAACACAAGGGAGCACCAACAAGTTTAGGGAATCATGGAATTAGGAGATAATGGGCTCTCTGCCCTTTTTGAAGACCCCTTGAATAGGCGCCACAAGATGCTGCCTTTTTTGCTCATTAACGAATCCTTAGCACCTAGAACCTGGCTGGAGAAGGATTTTTTTTTAGTGATGAAAATATACCTAAAATGAACCTCTAAATAGGAAAAAAATTATCTCTGTTTATTTTGATCCATTAACAATCCCACGTGACCGAGCAGAACTGTTCACGTGGGTATTTTTTTGTGTGTGTGTAAGTTACTTTATTGCAGGCTCACACAACTCCTATCAATGATCAATACATACGTCAACTGTATGCAGACCATATTTGCACACTTGTTGCCACCATCATTCTCAAACATCCTCCTTCCACCCAGGCCCCCGGTACCAGCTCATGTAGCACTTCTGTATTTTAATGAAATCAAAAGGCTTTCTTCGAAGTCTAGAGACTGTTTGCGACTGGAGGATGTCCAAAATCATAAGAGCAAGATAGCGCCTCTGCAGTGAAACAGAGATGCAAGCATTCTTCTATGAGGGAGTTTCAGAAAGTTCAAGGAAAAATTGAATTCTCTCTGATTCCATGTTTTTTCAATGAACTTTGAAAATAATGTGAATGAGGTGGAGGTGTACATTTCAGAAAATCATTTTCTTTCATTCAACAACTTAAACTACTTATCAGGCCTCTCAATAGCTTGCCCTTTGAGTTCTCCATCTTTGATTTCTCTTTTCCCTTTTGTCAAATACTGTCTTCCTCTTTGCTCAAGCTGATATCTGTCTACCCTCTACCCATATGTCCCCAAACATATTTAGCCTACTGCCCCTTTTTGAGAAAAAAATTACTCAGTCCCCCATTGGTGATGAAAAACTTTTGTACTATAGTGCATAATCCAGGATAAAATGTAAGTACTAAAGCCAATACTGTCACAACCCTAAAATCTATGCATGCCATGAGATGTCTCATGGTTTCATCACTATTCTTTTAGCGATGCATAATATTCCATGATATGTATGTAACAAATTTGTTTATCCATTTTTCCAACTCATAGCATCTCTACAGGACAGGGCAGAACTGTCCTTGTGTATTCTTGAGACTGTATACTCTTTATGGGAGCAGAAAGTCTATATTTTTCCAGTGGGGCACCTGGTGGATTTGAACTGCTGATCTTGCAGTTAACAAGTCAAGTCCATGGAACCAGTACACCAGAGTAGCAATAAAGAGCTTCCTTGCCTAGTTCCTGTTCACAGAGGGAATATATCATCGTCTCCCCTTTGAGTAAGATGTTGGCTGTTGGTTTTGCATATATGGCTCTTATTGTGTTGAGGAATTCCCTTTTGTTGTTATTTTGCTAAGTGTTTTTTTTTTAAATCAGGAATTGGTGTTGGATTTCGTCAAATGCGTTTTGTGTGTCAGTTGATGTGATCATGTGGTTCTTATCCTAGAAAAATTTGTATGGTGGATTTCATTGATTTTTCTTTCTAAGCGCTCAACCATCCTTGCATACCTGGTATGAATCCAGTTCAATAATGACATATTATTTTCTTTTGACATATTGGTGAATTCTGGAGACTATTATTTTATTGAAAATTTTTGTATCTATGATAGTAAGGGATATTGGTTTGTAATTTTCTATTCTGGCAATGTTTTTGCCTACTTTTGGTAGCAGAGTTGTGCTCAAGTCATAAAATGAGTTCAGATATTTGTCTGCCTTTTCTGTATTCTGGAAGAGTTTATGCAGAAGTAGTACCAACTTTTCTCTGAATAAACTTTTCTTTGAATGCTTGGTGTAATTCCCTGGTGACGTCATCTGGTCCTGTGTTTTTGATGTTGTCCCAAAATACTATTGGGAGTTTTTTTTTTTAATTTTGGGGGGGAGGGGTGTTAAATGACTGGATCTAATTATTTTCTTCTTCTGCTTCTTTTAATGGATCTGTTGGGGTTATCTATATCAATCTGCACTCCCCCTCATTCATAATATGATTTCTGTTCTTTGATGCCTGATACCCGATCCCTTCGACATCTCGTGATCATACAGGTTGATGTGCTTATTCCATATGGGCTTTGTTGCTTCTGAGTTAGATGGCTGCTTGTTTACCTTCAAGCCTTTAAGACCCCAGATGCTATATCTTTTGATAGCCAGGCACCATTAGCTTTCTTCACCACACTTGCTTATACACCCATTGGTCTTCAGCAATTATATTGGGAAGGTGAGCATCATGGAATACCAATTTAATAGAACTAAGTATTTTTGCATTGAGGGAGTACTTAAGTGCAGGC
This sequence comes from Nesogale talazaci, assembly GCA_004026705.1. Taxonomy (NCBI): domain Eukaryota; kingdom Metazoa; phylum Chordata; class Mammalia; order Afrosoricida; family Tenrecidae; genus Nesogale; species Nesogale talazaci. The sequence goes on from PVJH01003427.1 coordinate 85,425, forward strand.
CTGACATCCATGTCTACCTTAATACTAAACCTGTAAATATATGCACCTAGATCTATTTTCCCATCATTATATATATATATATATTTACATGTATATGTTTGCATTTAGAACTCAAAAAATACTTTTTGCCTCCTAGTTCTTTCCTCTATTTCCTTGTACTTTCCTCTTGTCACATTGTTATGCTCTGCCTTAATCTGGGTTTCGGTAATTCCTCTAGGCTACATTACCCTTGATCAAGCCCTACCAGACAGATTTTGGATCACTTGTTGTTCCCTTGTCCCTGGGTTTGTTAACACTACTACCTTTCCCCAACTTTTCCATCTCCCATGTCCCCTCTGGAACCACTGGTCCCGTTGTTTTCTCCAGATTGTTTATCAAGCCTATCTTATCTGCATTGACCTACAGAGATAATAAGCACAAAAACAAGACAGAGGAAAACAAAGCAACAAAGCAAAACAAAACCGCAACAAAGAATGACGACAAAGAAAAAAAGAAAAGAAAAGCCTGTACATAGTTCAAGGACTGTTTGTTGGCCTCTTAGGAGTGTTTTCTGGTCTGGTGGGGTGCCACACCCTGGCTCCAAAATCTATTTCTGCTACTCCCTCAGGACTTCCTTTCTCTGCTCCCTTTCTGGTTCGGTTGCACACCCTTGGTGTTTTGTCTTGGTGTGGTGGGGTCAGATTGGGTACAATTCCCACACTGTGTCTCCAGTGTTGTCCCCTGTAGGGCTATGGGTCAGTGAGGGATGTCGTGTCTCATAGTGGGGCCGGCCACACGGTCCTCTCTGTGACTAATGCCAACTTCTAAAAAGCAAAACTTTTTTTTTTTCCTCTTTTTGAATTGGGTGAAATTTAATAGCAAAAAAAAAAAAATCAGTTTTCCCTTTAACACTTCAAACATTTTGCTCCGTCTCATTCATGCAGTTCCTACAATGTAACATCAGGAATCCCATGACCCGGCTGTGTTTCCCTTTTCTGTCCCTCCGTGTCCTTCTTTCCTCACCCTTCCTATCTCCTGAACTTCATCCTTGGGCAAACACACTATCCCTGTGATCTTGAAAGGGCGAATTTTCTGGGGTGAATTCTCCCTTAATGGTATTGTTCACTTTATAAAAACTAATTCAAGCTCACAACGGATCCTGACTCACAGTAACCCTCTTGGGCAGGGTTGACTCTGGTTTCTCAGACTGTAACTCTACAGGAGAGAGCCTCATTCTCTTCCCTGCGAGAGGCTGATGGTTTTGAACTACTGTCACCAGGGTTCCTTTCGAACCTTAGAGATGTATCTATTTGGTTGAATGAGTATCTATTTGGTTGAATGAGTATAATTCCAGGCTTGAAGGGTCAAGAAAAACCATAAGGCTCCACCCTCTTTACCCAATCAGTAAGCTCGGACATTGAAAACAATGAATTTTGAATTTGTTCAATAGTTTCTTCCCATTCTATCTGAGACCTTCCAGTGAAATCTCTTCCCGGCTAGTTGCAGTGATAGCTGGGCTTTTAGATTTTCTGGTCTCAGCGTCATAGAGCCTGAGGGTTTTGGGAAAATGCCACAAACTTCTTCTATGGTACTTAATCATTTCTAACTCACTTTGCTTTCATGCTTTTAAATTATCATAGGCTATCTCTTTTGGGGGGCCCACTATATTTATGACCAAATCTAAGTAGAGCATTGGATTCTATTTCCCAGTTTGAATGTGTATGAGGTTATAGTTTCTAAATGCTTTTTAGAAAATGAGCACATTCAGAATAATGACTACCTCCAGAGGGGAAGTAGGGGGTATTCTCTTATAAAGAATCAGGGACTATATTGGTGATACTCTATTCAGCTGAATGCTATGTACTCAGATGTTGACTTTAATATTATTTTTGTATAATATTAAATATATTTATACTATAAATTACAAATGTATCATACATCATCTTGTTCATGCACAAATATTTCATAATTAAAACCAGCAAATCACAACCTAATCTAGTGTCTACTTTTATTATTATTATTTTTTTAGCATCACTGCCCTCTGGTGGGAGTAGGAGGCCCAGCCTTGCTCCTGGAGAGCTGTTGCTGGATTTGAACTGCCAAGCCAATGAGCCGCAGTCCTGCACTCAACCACTACACCACCTGGGCTCAGCCAAACCATTAATATATTTTTTTTGTCCAGGCTGACATGGTATAGCTCTCTGGAAGCAAGTCTTCTAGTTAGTGGTGAGGTACCTTAATTGCTACATGATTTAGCATGTATTTCCCCCTCCCAAACTCAACCATCTTACTGTTGATCTTACCATATCAGATAGATGCCCAGCAGAATATGAATTATGCATTGGGCTGCTAACCACAAGGTCAGTAGTTCAAAACTATCCTAGATGAGGCTTTCTATTCCCATAAAGAGTTATCACTTCAGAAAACTACAGGGGCAGTTCTATCCCATCCTATAAGGTTGCATTGAATCAGAAATTGACTTGATGGCATTGGGTTTGGTTTTGAGTTATTACAAATTTATCCACTGTCTTGTTGATGTAATCCATTTTGTACACTGCCATGAATGACCAGACCAGAATGTAAAAAAGGATAAAAATGAAAACACATGATTGCTACCAAATCCAGTTATTTTGCAAAGTACATAGACAAAGCTAATCACTTCAAAATTGGTTATACTATCTGGGTTGCCCACGATGACAAATCAAATTCTGTGCTTGCTTGGTTACTTCCTATACATCTTCCTTCCCCTGAGTCCTGGTCGGGCATTTGTTGTGGCTATAGTGAGCTCTCATCAAACTGACTCAATTCATGGCCGCACTGACTGATGGTGACTCCACGTACAATGGAACCCAATGTTGCCTCATCCTGCACCAATCCCACGGTGGCTTGTGAATGGGACCGACTGTTGGGAATCCGTGGAGTAACACTCTCTGCCCTCGAGTGATTCTGATTCACAGCAGCCCTAGAGAACAGAGTAGAACTGCTCCTCACGGTTTGTACAGCTGTGAATCTCTCTGGGAGTAGACGGCTTCATTTTCCTCCTTTGGACCAGCTAGTGGGTTTGACAAATCACTGACGATCCACGTAAGGACCCAATGATTCATCCATAATGCCTCCCAGGGTGCTTTCTTTCTCCTTGGCATACAAACTCTAATATGTGTTCCCACAGCACAGGACTCCCTCCACTCCTTCCTGGTACTGGTTGTGAGAATTGGGATAGCTTCTTTATGTCTCTCCTTCTGTACTGGAGGCTGGGTTTTCCCACCAATATACCTTGAGTGTTACCACAAAAATAGACCTGTGTTTTCTCACCAATAAAGCCCCATTGACAGGGACAGCACCTTGGGGGATCTGCTATCAAATGACCTTAGTTCAAACATCAGCTCTGCTGCTGCTTTTTCACCATGTGACTTTCTGAACTTCTCAATACTTTCATTTCCTCAGTGGGGGCAGGGATGGGGGGAACCTCATGTCATCCAGTCGATTCTGACAGAGTGACTCTGTAGGACAGAACAGAACTGGCCGTAGTTAAGGTTTCTGTAACTCTTGACAGGCAGACCGCCCTACCTTTTTCCACATTGAGGCCAGCACATTGGAAAGGGCAACTTTGCTGCACAGTCTTCGCTGTGCCCCCCAGGGCTCTTTCAAATGAAAATGAATGGGGAGGATGGAGCCATATTGGTGTTGATGGTCATTTTAGACTGGAAGAGTTAATCAAGTGGAAGAGACCCTTTAGAATGTAAGAGTTAATGACATCTACATAGGTTAGCACGGGGTGCGGAAGAGAAGGCAAGGTCATCGTTATAGTTATTAACTGGTGTCACCCAGGGATCCTTCACACCCTGGTATCTTTGTGGGTTACACACTGGCCTGCTAACTTAAAGGAGAAAGATGAGGCTGTTTGCTTCCTGAGAGATGGACAGCCTTGGACACCAAAAGGGGGCATTTCTAGTCCCTTCCCCAGGGCCCCCGTAAATTGGAATGGGCTGGATGGCAGTGGTTTCCTTGGATCTGGGGCATAAAGGGTTGAGTGTTGGCTGCCGACCACCAGGTTACCATTCCACCAGCTGCTCCACAGGAGGGGGGTGATGCTTCCTGCTCCTGTAAAGACTGACAGTCTGGGAAATGCTACAGTGCTGTTTGAACCTGTGCTATCAAATGGACAGCAGTGAGTGTGGGTACAGAGTCTCTGGATTATCTGTGTGCAATTTGGGGGGAAGGTAGAATAAGAGGATATGTATTTAGTTCTGCAAGGTTGGTATTTTAAACCCATGAGGAGTCTTGGAAATGTGGTGGTTACAAGTTGGGCTACTAACCATGAGATCAGCAGTTTGATACCACCAGCTGCTCCATGGGAGAATGACAGGACTTTCTACTCCTGTAAAGAGCTGCAGTCTCAGAAGCTGACAGGGGTGGTTTAACTCTGTCCTATAGGGTCTTTGTAAGTCAGCCTCCTCTCCATGGAAGTGTGTTTGGTTTGGGTTTGAGACTCTCCTCAGAAGAAAACTGAGACTTTTGGCACCTGTAAAGATTCACAGGTTTGGAACTACACAGAGGCAGTCCTACCTTGTTGTACAGCATCACCGTGGCGTTTTGATATTAATATTTGGTGATTGAGGAGGAAACGGAATTGAAGGAGATAAAAGATGCTCTAGCAAGACGATTCTTAACGATTCAAGGTCACAGTCACATTTCAAGAAGTGTTTGAAAACGGAGTCATGAATGCAAACTTCAGAACCTGCTTTGAGAGGGGCATTGCTTTGAAACAATGCCACCTCTCTGCTTACTTGTACTGAGTACTTGTACCAAGGCTTGCAGCATTTTGATGGTACAACCCAAGGGAAGCTGATATATTCTGCACATTGAGCAAACAACCTTTCGCGTTCTAAGTGTGGTGCAGGAATTAGGCAGGCCATGGAGACTCTGTGGTGATATGCCACATCCTCCAGTGCCTGGGAGTCATCTTCAGACCCTGCCCTGCTAATCTGCATATACAATCTAGACTCTTAAATCAGGTACAGATGGTTCAATCCCTCATGTGGCTATTCTTCCTTCTTTAAAAACAAATGAAGGACCACTTTTCTTGAAACAAAGCTGTTCCCCCTTAAAGTCACGCTTCTCATAATTACGTAAAAAGCAAAACTAAACTCACTGTTACTGAGTCGCTGCCGACACATAGTGACCTTGTAGGACAAGGCTGGACTGCCCTACGAGTTTCAGAAACAATAACCCTTCATGGCAATAGGAAACCCTGTCTCTCTTCTGTGGAGTGGCTGGTAGTTTTGAACTGCGGACTTTGCGGTTAGCAGTCCAACAAATCACCACTATGCCACCCGAGCTCTTCATGCCTATAGTAAATATTCCTATACTGTTGACTGTAACAATCTAATATCTTAGGGCCCAATCATTATTTTGCAATTGAATTTATAAAAAAATGCCTAAGCATCATTACTTGCTATTTATTACAGAAGTGACATTAAACACATATTTTCAGGTAGAAAATGTTACTTGGTTTTAATAAAATTTTACTAATTTGAGGTGAGAATTTTTTTGAGGTTAAAAACTTTTGTTTTGTTTTTGTTTTTTGAGCATCACTGCCCTCTGGTGGTGGGAGTAGGAGGTCCAGCCTTTGCTCCTGTAGAGTTGCTGCTGGAATTGAACCTCCATCCCAGTGGGCCGGAGTCCCACGCACAACCACTATGCCACCAAAGTGAAAATTTTTAAGATTGCCTCATTGCCTGTAAAATAAGCTCATCAGATAATAAAAATTTTAATAAAGATTAGGATTTGATAGCCTATCAAATTAAGCCAGACTTAATCATTATAAGACTTAACTCACTAAAGTTTTTTAATGTAAAACTAAAAAATGAAATTGAGTAAAAATTTTTTTGTTGTTGTTGGGCATCACTGCTCTCCGGTGGTGGGAGTAGGAGGCCCAGCCCCACTGCTGGAATTGAACCTCCGTCCCAGTGGGCCTCAGTCCCGCGCACAACCACTACGCCACCGGGGCTCAGCCCGATGAAAATATTATAGTTCATAAAACTCAAATTTGTATTTCAGACACAGATATTTGCAGCAGTGGGCTTTATAAGTGGTTAATTTGAATAATAATATGAAAGTATCCAGAATTTTAAAATTATAATTGGAAATTTCAGTTTGATTACAAATTATAAAACAAATGGTATATAATTAACATCCATAGGACCTCAAAATACCAAAAAAAAAAAAAAAAAAAAGAAAAGAATGACACATAACCTAGTAGGTCTATAAAGTAATATTTTAAAAGTAGTTAAGCGCTGAGCCCCGGTGTCGTAAGTGGTTGAGTGTGGGATTGCGGCCCACGGGCTTGGCGGTTCAAATCCAGCAGCAGCTCTCCAGGAGCAAGGCTGGGTAGCTCCCACAACCACCAGAGGGCAGTGATGCTCCCCCAAAAGTAGTTAAGATGGAAAATACTTAAGATTTAAGAACAATCATAAATTAATCCACACTACAGTTATATTTCTGAGAAATAGCAAATGAGGAACTGGGGAAGCTTGGGCGCATGAATTCCCTAGTCTGTCAGCTTTTCAATAGAATGGAAATCTGCCACCATATAATTAGATCAGAGATCACCTCGATGCTGAGACAGATTTCTCAGGAAACCAAAGCCCTAAAAAGCATTCGTATTTCAGAATTTCACACAAAGATGTTATCATGATTTTTCTCCATTCTTTTAGTGATTAGCAGTTCTGACTTTCCAGGACTCCAAATAAGACAAGTTCAAAGGATTAGAACAGCTGTGCAACTGCTGATTCAATAACAGACATAATTGAATCCAATAATCTCACTTGACTGATAGATTTTTCTGAAATCACAAGAGAAGTCACTCATGTGCTAGATACAGATAGGAAACCAGGTCCCAGGCCTCTTAAATACTCATTAAATTAAAAAAAAATAGGTGCTATTAGTTGTGTGAAAATGACCAAGTATTACTAGTTCGGAGGTGGCATTAAGTCAGATAGTTCACAGCACATTCAGGGGACAGGAAATAGCGTCTGGAAGACATTACAGAGTATTTCTTGGTACATTCTCTACTAACTAAGCTCTTCCAATGTGCTATCCCAGGGTTTCGGTAGGGATAGAGGGAGAATTGTCACTGACAGTAAATTCAAAAGGACCAAGCCTCCTTTTTGAAATGTTGACTTAGCAGCCTTGCTGTTGCTTACAGAGCCTTAGTCCACTAGCAGTTTCCGGGGGAAGGATACATTCATGGGCTCTCCCCTGTGTTATGCTTCCTTGTGGTGTGTCTTCCAGTTCACGCTGACTCTTCACAGCCACACAAGACAGGGCAGAACTGCCTGCCGCAAAGGGTTTCTTAGGACCTTGTCAATAAGGCCAGTTTTTGCCTCTCTTTCTCTCCAGGAGCAGCTGACAGATTCCAAAACACGCCTTTCAGGAGCAGCAAAGCGTCCTGAACCACTGCGACACCGGGACCTGTCTACTGCTTTAGACCCAATCGCTGCGTGTGGAACGGCTTTGCTGAGGGGCGCTGGGGCACACACGCCACGTTCCCCCGAGCCGTGGATCTTCCGAATTATCTTCCCAGAAGGAAAGATCTTCAGCCAGACCTTCCATGTTCCTTTCGGGTCAGAAGGCAGCGGCTGTAGGGTTCACACCACGCCAAAATGTGGAACTGTGCCCACGTCTGTCCTTTCTCTTACAATGGAAAGATGGCTAACGAAGCGGGAAAAGTGCCGCGGCCGGGTGGGCACTCCTAGACGGACCGCACAGGCCAGCTGTTCACCCCTTGGCCAGGAGACCTGACCAACCCGCTCTTGGGGCGCGAGCACCCGCGCGCGTGCCGTGCGGGGGGACAGGTGCGCAAGGCGGCCCCGGGGCCCGGACGAGGGGCGCGCGGCCCCGGCGTTCCGCGACGGGCGCCGGGCGGGCCGGGCCCCGCGGAGCAGCACGCGGGCCGGGGCGCAACCCGCGGGGCCTCCGGGGAGCCCGCGCAGAGGCCCGCTTACCTTGGCGGCTGGCGGTGCGGCCCGGGCCGGCGGGGGAGCGGCGGCGGCGGCGGCGGTGGCGGCGTCGGGGCGGCGCGCAGGGCTGGCAGCGCTCGAGGGCCAGGGCCGTGGCTCCGCAGGCAGGAAGTGGGGTTGGGCTGCGCCGCGCGCGCAGAGCGCGCCGACGTGCACTGGGGGCCGGCCGGCGGGCGAGGCGGAGCGGGAGAAGAGGCGTCCAGAGGCGAGGCACAAGCCGCCGATCAAATGATTAAAACAATAATCATATTGATAATGATACTAATAATACTAATAATAGTAATAAGGAAAGTCAGGCCCGGAGCAGTGGGTGCAAAGAACCAATCGTGGGATTTCCAGAGTCTTGAAATCCAAGACTGCTGTTCCTGCCTCAGTGGGACTGTACCTCCTCTTCTTTCTCTTCCCACCCCTTCCCGCACCGCAACTGTGAGAAAAATAGCATTCTTCCTCTTTAGTGCCCCCTCCTGCGTCCTCTGGGCCTTGCTTCCCCAGGGAGGGTGCGGAGCCAGGATTGACGCGGGTCAGTAGCCTTAGTCTGTTTAGAGGTTCAGACTTGGAGGCCAAAGGAGGAGTCACCCCACACCCCTCGATTTATTTTGCAACCTTCCGTCCGGAAGAGTGTTTCTTGAAGCCCCTCCTGTGCTTCCTCTTTGGGCTGGTTGTGCAAGGGTGCGCAGCCCGCATGGAGGTGAGGGGAAGAATCTGAGAGGAGCTGTCTCTGTTCCTCTCTTTTGGGGGAATGCGCCAGAGAAGGAAGCTCATGCCTTCGAAGGGGCTCTTTTTCACCAGTCTTTGCGGCAGAACCCCCAGAGCCTGACAACACGTCACTGGCCTCTGACACACTGCGACCCGAAATCCAACAGTGGTATAAACGCATTGGAGGTACAGTTATTGACTTTCAGGTCCCATGATTCCATTTCTAGAAATGTATTCAAAAATACACTGGTGAAGTAAGTAGAGGCGCCTAGGCCCAAGTCACAACAAGGCAGCATGATTCGTAATAGCCAAAGGATGGAAATAACTCCGGACGTTTGGGAGTGGTGTCTTTTTTAAGAAAAACTAAAGGGGTGGGGTGGAGACATCTACAACATGAAAGTTAAATTCAAGTGATGATGTATATTCATGTGGATGAATGAACCTCTCTTTCCCTAAAGAACTGTGTTTTCAAGGAGCTCGAATACGGAGAAGGCGCTGGAGTACTTAAATTAGACACATGGATTAGTAAGATCATTTTAGAGAGTCCGTTCTTTAACAAGAAAAATTTAGTCTCTGGGTCATGTGAACAGTTAATAAGCTCCGCTTGGAGGTTGAAATTCACCCAGATGGACTTCAGAGAAAGGAAGTGGTTTGAGAAAAAACCCAGTCATCCAACACTGTATGGAGCCCCATTCTACATTGACACACACTGGATTGCCACAAGTTGTTCTCGACGCTGCAGTGACAAGTTTGATTTGGTTGACCTCTCTAAGAATACCGAGAGCCCATGAGAAGAAAAAAGAAACTCCGTTCTTCTTGAGGTTAAATTCCAGTTGGGAGAAAACAAAGGTACAGGATAGCACTGATGAAACAGACAACTTCCCTCTAGTTCTTTGATGCTTCCCCCCTCCTCAGCCCCACTATCATGATCCCAATTCTACCTTACACATCGGCTAGACTAGAGCATGTACACGGGTACCAATAAGAGCTGGGCACACAGGAAATTCAGGACAGACAACCCCCTCAGTACCAATAATGAGAATATCCAAACCAGGAGAGGAATGAGAAGATGAGAGGAGAAACCGGAAATCGATCACAATGATCTACATATAACCCCCTCCCTGGGGGATGGACAACAGAAAAGTGGGTGAAGAGAGACATCCATCAGTGTAATACATGAAAAAAATAATAACTTGTAAATTGTTAAGGTTCATGAGGAATGGGGGGCCACGCAATGAGAAACTGATACCAAGGGCTCAAGTAGAAAATGTTTTGAAGATAATGATAGCAATAAATGTACAAGTGTGCTTGACACAATGGATGGATGGATTGTGATTAAGAATTGTATGAGCCCCACTAAAATGATCTCTTTTTTTTAAAAAAAAATAAAAGAATGAATATTTAACATGAAGTAGTGGCAAGGGTTTTAGGGGTGATAGAAGGGTGAAGGATAGAATGGAATGGGAATGGGGGTTTTATTTTAATTAGGGCCGTGAAGGAAGACCTGTCTGGTATGTGACACATGAGCTGAGATTTTAGAGCAATTATTTCAGGTGGATTTATGGATGAAGGTATTCTAGGCAGAAGAATCAGTACATTCAAGACCCCTGTGTTGATCCAGGGATCATGAAAAAGCAATTGAGGTAGAGTGAGGGGGAGACAGTTGGGAAATGAGATCAAAGTGCAAAAGGTTGGGGCATTGTGGGATAGTGGGGACTTGATATGAGTGATGTGGAAGCCAGTAGATGCTTTAGAGCACTCATGGTGCTATATGAACGAAGCCACATAATGGGATAATGTAATGTTTAACCCCCAATCTAAAAAGCAAAAAAACTAAACTCAACGTCATTGAATCAATTCTGATTCACAATGACTCTGTGGGCCAATTGTACAAACTTTCTCCAGAGGGTGTCTAATTCCCTAGACTCCAATTCTTCATGGGAGTAGAAAATATTGTCGTTCTACTGTGGAGTGACTTGTGGCTTCCAATTGCTGACCCACTGTTAGCTGACCATTGTGTAACCACTATGCCATCTTCTACAAAAGTCAGATCTTATTCCCCTCCTAGTCCTTTCCATTAGTGTCATAGAGAACATTCTCTATTAGGGACCATCAAAATAGCTATGGCTCACGGAAACTTCACATATAGCAGAAGGTAACATTGCCCGTCCTGCAGCAGCAACACAATTGTTGCAGCTACTGCGTCAATCTACCTCCTCTTTTTCACTGACTTTCTAGGTTACCAAGAAGGAGTCTTTCTCTAGCAACGGGGGGCCTGCTAATGGCATGGCTAAAGTAAGGAAGAAGTCTGGCTTCCCTCACCACTAAGGTGAGCCTGCCTGCTCTGCCTCCAAAGCAAAACCATTCATTCTTCTGGTAATTTATGGTATAATCGATATTCTTGATCAACTCCCCAAATTGAATGTGTCATTTTCTTCAGGCTTTTTATTGTCTAGGTTTTCACAGAGGTGAGCCATTGAGAGATGTAGAAAAGTATTCCTAGAGAAGAAAGAGCAAGGAAGGAATCTTGAGAGGCACACAGAAGGTTACAAAGAAGGTCAGTATGAACAGACTACTGTGTAAGCAGAGGACATTCTAGTAGAGGAAGGGGCAGAAAGATAGGCAAGGAGAAAATCAAGCAGAACCTGTGGTCAGTGGGGGAAGTCTTTGGATTTCATACTGACTGCCATGGGGAGCTAATGGTCCAGTTGGGGAGAGGCTTTTGGCAGGGCAATAGTCTGTTTAGATTTATCCTGTGAACTTTCATGCTGTCTGGTGACTGGAAAATGGATTGAATGGAGCAAGAGAAGATGCTTAGAGCACTTATATAGCCTGCTGTTGCAAGTACTCTCCATGAAAGATGGTTGTAGCTTTGATTAGGTTTCTAAAATGTCAAGTTTTGAAAAGCATTTGCATTCAAGTTGTATTTTGCAAAATGAAACCAGTAGCATTTGCTCATAGGCTGGGGAGGTGGTCGTGGTAGAGGAGAGATGAGGAATAGAATGTAAACTAATGAGATTAGAGTCACAGGAAGCACGGGTGTGCGATGAGGCTACATAAGAAGATCATTAGAAACCAGAACATATGAGATCATTCAAGCCACACCAAGCATTTGTATCCTAAGATTACAATGAAGAGATGTCAATATATTGTAAATGGATAGGTGATGTGATTCATATTTTTGAAAAAATCTCTCTCTGGCTATGGTTTGCAGACTTGGTCAAATGAGGAAAAGAACGGAGGCAAGAAGACCAGCTTGCAGATCTGTGTGAGAGAGTACACAGTATCTTTGACTAGCCCAGTGGTAGTGGCAAGTAAAGAGATACTCATAGTCATCATTTGAAGAGAGGGTGGAATAATTGGATCTGTTGCTGTTTTAGGTGTGATTGAGTCCATTCTGACTCGTGACCCTGTCCAGGACCATGCTCACAATGGTTCTTTGGTTTAAGGCCAATGATGCAGTCACTGTGTCAATCTGTCTGCTTTCATCATATTTTCTGCTTTCATCATATTTTGCTGCCCCTTGACTTTACCAAGCATGATGTTCTCCTTTTCCAGGGATTGTTCTCTCCTCACAGCATGCCCAAAGGTGAAGTCTCCTCATCCCTGTATCTAAGGACTCTTCTTGCTGTAATTTTTCCAAGACAGATTTCCTTACCCTTCTGGCAGTCTGTGCTGTTTTCAATATTCTTTGCCATCACCATAATTCAAAGGTATCAATTCTTCAGTCTTCTTTATTTACCGTCCAGCTTTTGCATGCGTACGCGGCAATTGAAAATTTCTCACTTAGGTCAGGTCCACCTTAGTCCTCAAAGTGCCATCTTTGCTTTTGAATCCTTCAAAGAAGTCTTTCCCTCGATGGGTTTGATTTCTTAACTGTTACTTCCATGGGTGTTGATTGTGGAGCTTCGTAAAACAGAATTCTTGCAAAGTTCAATATTTTCTCCTTTTGTCCCTGATGTTACTTTTTGGCCCAGTTGTAAGACTTTTTTTGTTCTATGTATGTTGAGATGCTACCTATGCTGAAGACGAGTCTGTGATCTTTATCAGTAAGTGCATCAAGCTCTCATTATCGTCAGCATACAAGATGTGTCAATCTACATATTGTAGATTGTTATCCAATTCAGATCCTTTCTTCTTCCTCTTATAGAATGATTTCTCAGAGTATTCACTCCACTTACAGACAGAACAAGTATGATTTAGACACACCATCCTGACTCATACCTTTCCTAATTGTGAACTACTCTATCTCCATCTTTTTCAACAACTCCTTCTAGGTCTGTGTACAGATTCTGTATGAGCACAATTAAGTGCTCTGGAATGCCCATTTTTCCATGCCATTCATATTTTTTTAGGACCCACAATGTCAAATACCTTTGCATAGTCAATATAACACAGATAGTAAACTTTATTCTCTGCTTTCAGTTAAGATCCATCTGACATTAGCAATGGGGCCCCTGGTTCCATGTTCTCTTAAGAATCTAGTGAGAATTTCTGGCACTTCCCTGTCAATGTACTACTGCAACTATTTTTAATTACTTGGAGAAATTTTTTGCACTGCTATGAAATGATGATACCATTTGATAATTTCTGTATTGTCTTGGATCCTCTTAGTAATGGGAGCAAACATAGATCTCTTCCAGTCATTTGAATAGGTACCGTCTTCCAAAGTTCTTGGCATAGACAAGTGAACACTTTCAGCATTTTATTTTTTTTATTTTCTACAATAAAGACAACAAATACCTTTAACACATGTGCTAGGTTGGGAAGACTTATTTGCCTCTTGGAACTTTGGTTTTCTTCATACAGAACTCCAGCTCCTTCCCCTCTAGCTCATAGTCTTCTGCTCGGCCATACTGGCCTCAAAGCTGTACCCCAAAGACACCTGCCCTGCTGGAATGGCTCTTCTGAAGGACTGACTGCATTATTTTTCCTTTCATCATATTTTCTCTGAGTTTTCTTTGATTATTTTTAATTTAGCATCTCTTACTCTTCGGGAGTCACTTTAGCCCCTTATAATGTCCAGGCACTACATAGTGGGATCTCTACCATGGACGGTAAGGTGTGCTGTCAAGGGGCAGCATGCAGGGTCTTGGTGCAGACCAACTCATTATTGGATGTGTGGTAGACAGCATCACAGATGCTTGTTTTGTGGTACCATACTCAGAACCCCAAAAGTTCCCCACATCCAACCTCAGTTCCCTGTGCTCCCCTGGTTGCCTCCTCTCACAGGAATTGTGTGGATGTGACTCAGGCCACCCTTAGAGTTGGCAGCCCAGAGTCCCAGCTCAGACATCTGCTTCTTGTGGGAGGGCTTTCTCTCGCTCCCAGGCTTGATGTGCTTGTGCCAGTTGTACCTGGAGATGCCCCATGCTTGGTGCTAACCAGAAAGATCTCACCATTGCATTGTTCATTGCAACATTTCAGTTGATATTTTGTTAATTCCTGACAATACTATCCATACTGCTTAAATTTCTCCAGTATCACTAGTTTTTTATTATATAGTACCTCTTGAAATGGTTGATCATTAACTCATTCTTTTTTTTCCCTTCAAACTTTTTATTGAGAATTAAAGAAGACTTACTGAGAAGAGTGTCGGTTTGGTATTCAGCAATTCCTCAAATCTCCCATTGTCTTGTATTGTTTCCATCATTCTGTGTCTCTCTCCCTCATTTTAGGTATTGCTCTCCTCCTAATCAAACCAACATCTGATTACCTTCTAACCCATGACTTCCCTTTCTCTTTCGTTCCCTCCCAATCACTGGTGAGCATCAAAGTTGTTTTCTTTTAGTATGAAAACCTTTTCTTGATTTTTCTTAAATAGCAATAGTCTTCGCCTTTGTACTTTGGGGATGGGCTAATTTCATTCAGCAGTAGTGGGTTATGTGTTGGACTGCTAACCAGAAGGTCCGCAGTGCAAAGCCACCACCTACTCTGCAGGAAAAAGATGAGGCATTATACTCCTTTAAGATTTGCAGCTGTGGAAATCCACAGGGTCAATTCTATTTTTGTCTAATAGAGTTACATTGAGTTGGTGTAAATGAGCTTGGTTTTGATCTGATTTTATTATTTTAATTTATTATTATTAAATCATTTTATTGGGAGTTTGTACATCGCTTATCACAATCCATACATACATATATCGTGCCAAGCACCTTCGCATGCTTGCCATCATCATTCTCAAACCATTTACTTTTCCACCTGAGCCATTGAGTTTGGTTTTGAATGTTTTCTAGGTTCATTCATGTCACAAAGTGTTTCACAGGTTGTTTCCTATTTTTTTTTAAGCATTGCATAGTATTTCATTGTGTGTATTTATCAACATTCATTCATCCACTTCTGGGCAATGTTTTCATCTTTTTGCTACTGTGACCAGTGCTTTGATGACCATGGGTAAGGCTGTTTCTGTTTGTGCAGTGGCTCTTATTTCTTTAGTGTATATACCAGGTAGAGGGATTGCTGGGTTATACAGTGGAATAGTAAGATAATTTTATGTCAACTAGCTGATGGCATAGAATTTAAAATACTATTCAGTTAAGAGGTATGTCCATATATGAGAAAATAATTTAGACTAAAATACATGGGATATTCATTTACATGCATTTTTTTTGGGGGGGGCATCACTGCTCTCCGGTGGTGGGAGTAGGAGGCCCAGCCCCACTGCTGAAATTGAACCTCCGTCCCAGTGGGCCGCAGTCCCACACACAACCACTACCCCACCGGGGCTCAGCCCTCCATGCATTTTTATATGGGTTTGTTTTCAGCCCTTGGTGACCCAGTCCCAATACTATAGGCTACTTACACTTTATAGTTTGTTTTCTCAAGATGCACACCATACTCCATAGGCCACAGAAGGAACTGAGTTGGAAAATTCACTAAGTGAACTGGACTTTACCTTAAACACACTTGTTACAGATTAAAGGAATGGTGAACTACTTTGGACTTAGAGCTGGAACACTCTAGTGAAAGAAGAGGGTGACAGCTACCCCCCAATTTGGATTTGGAAGTAATTGGACCTTGATTCAAACATGTAGCTTTTGAAGTTGTCCAAGCATAGAAAACCTATCATATATTTGCCACTTTCATGTTTTCTTAGCTTTTAAAGATATTTCTTAGTTCTGCAGTCCTAGCTATGCCACAGCGAATGAATGTTATTAAACTTTGTGCACTGTATGTTTTCTCTTTTTAGCAAGTGCCATACAACCCTTCCCCCAGGGATGAACAATAGAAACAGTGGGGGAAGGGAGACTGTGACTGGTGTAAGATATGAAAATAATAATAATTTATAATTTATCAAGGGGTCAAGAGGTGGGGATGGATGGGAAAAAGAGGAGCTGATACCTAGGGGCTCATATAGAAAGTAAATGTTTAGAAAAATAATGATGACAACATAGGCACAAATATGCTTGATATGATTGATGTATGGATTGTTATAAGAGCTGTAAGGGCCCCCAATAAAGTGATCTTTTAATTAAAATAATAAATACTGTTCAATTCTGTTCCAGTGTATGTTGTGCCAGTGTCACACTGTTTTAACTACCATGGCTGTGTAGTAGGTTTTGAGATTAACAAGTGCAAGACTACATAGTTCTTCTTTAGCAGTGCTTTGCTTACCCAGGCTTTCTTTCCTTACTATGTAAAAATGGTGATCAGTATTTTTCATCTCTTTAAAGAATGGTGATTCAATTGGAATTGGGATAGAATTGTATAAACAGATGGATTTTTGTAGTGTTGACATTTTCAAAATATTGACTCAGTTTATGAACAAGGTATATTCTTACACCTATATAGGTCTCTTTTGGTTCTGTGTAGTTGTATCTTGTAGTTTTTAATGCCATATGTCTTTTTCCCTTTTGAAAATATTTATCCTAAATATCTCATCTTTTGAATGACTATTATAAATAGTTTTGTTTTTCTAATTTCCATTTCAAGGCTCCCTTTGTCAATATAAAGAAATCTAAATAATTTATCCTTTGCCACTTTGCTGACTCATTCAATTAATTCCAATATTTTTTCTTCTTGAATATTTGAGATTTTCTATGTAGAAGGTCACATTATCTGAAAATATAGTTTCATTTCTTCTTTGTCAATTTGGATACCTTTAACTTCCCTTTCTTGTATTATAGTTCTGTCTAAGATTTCCAAAACAATATTGAACAGGAGTGGCTTATAAGGGGTTTGCTCTTAGTTTCTCTCCATTGAAAGTAATGTTAGCCATCGGTTTTGTACATACCTCCTTAATTATGTTGAATATTTTCCCATCTAATGTGACATTAATTTCAGTTGATTTCCTCAGAGCTGAGTGTTGGATTTTGTAGAATGTCCTTTCTGCATCAAAAGATATGGTCATGTGGTTGTTTTATTTATGTAGTGGATTACATTGATTCCCCCATTAGTTAATTCCCAATATCAATTTCACTTGATCACCATATTTTTGATATGTTGTGGGATTTTACTATCTAGAATTTTGTTGAGGCTTTTTGTATTTATGTTTACAAGTTATGATGGTTTTTAATTTTCTTTTTTTGCCTCCTCCCCCTGCTGGTTTTTAATTTTATGGGCTTATGGTGTTTTTTTGACCAGTTTGAGTATCAATGTTATGCTTCCTACATTAATTGGAGAGTATTTCATTCTTTTCTATTCTTTGGAATAGATTGCATAGAACTGTTGTCAGGAGTTAAGTTTTCTTGAAAAGTTGGTAGAATTCTCTGGTGAAACCAGCTGGAACTGGACTTTGTTGCTGTGAAGTTTTTTTTTCTTTTCCAAAATGACTCATTCATTTTCTCTCTCTTTTTTTTTTTTATTTCATAGATCGGTCCAAAATTTTCACTTCAGTCTTCGTGTTAGTTTAGGTAGGTCTTTTGTCTCTAGAAATTTGTCCATTTCTCTGGGTTTTCAAATTTGTTGGAGTGTATGTCTTTATAGGTTCTCTGGAAGGGGGGGGGGAAGGTGTTGGTCTGCTGAGAGACAAAACTATAGATAAGAATGAGTCATCTTAAAAGCAGGAGTTCAGAGAGAAGCCCAGAACCATAAAAGAAGGAGCTCCACCACTAGTGCATATTTGAGATCTCTGAAGTGGAGAAATCCAAGGCCAAAGGCACCAAAGGCTGCAGCTTGGAGACTGTGTGACAGCAAAAGAGGCAAACAAAGACCAGCAACTGGGCCAAGGAGACCATGAGCCAGAACAGAGGAGCAGTCGTCAAGACTCTGCGACTGTGAGACAGAGTGGCAGGCGTGCTTCCCAGCCCCCCAGAGGCAGAAGCCAAGGGACTAGGTGGCTGAGGGGCTGAGGACTGGGGTTAGTACCCTACTCAAGAAGTTGGTATACCTCCACGTTCATGTAGGGCAAAGGTTGTGCAGGAGATGGGTAGTGTAACTGACCACCAGGTGGGTGTAGGTGGAAGTGTGCTCTGTTTCTGTTCACCAAGAGGATGTAAGAAACAACAGGCCATAGAATGGGCACTTGGACTGTCCTGGGCTATCAGAGCAGATGATAAGGTTTCTGGTTAATTGAAACCATTTGCCCAAGGTCAAAATAGTCATGTGGTGTCATCTGTCTGCCATCTTTCAGTCTTTTTTAGTGTATTCTCTTATCAGCATTCACTCGGGTTCTTTTCCGTTGACGCTCAGGGTTACAGAATTATCTTCCCTGTCTATTTCCTTTGGCCTTTTATCTTTGTTATAGAGGGTTTGGGTAGTTTGTGTAGTCTACCAATTTTCTGGAAGTGTCCCCTTCCATCTTCTTTAAAAGTTTCCAGCATCTTTCAATGTTTTGCACACAAAATCCTTCAGTATTATCGCTTGATTTTTGATTTTTTTTTTTTTAGCTCTTTCAACTTGAGGAGCCCTGGTAATCAAAATAGAGCATGGGTACCCATATTATTTCAGCTAAAATAGACTTTGGGGCAAAAACAGTAGAAGAAACCAAAAAAAAGGATATTACATAATGAGTAAAGTCAATTTAACAAGAAGACAGAACCACAATATATAAATATGCATCCAGTGAAAGAACCTCAAAATAAACAAAACTCTAAC
This sequence comes from Nesogale talazaci, assembly GCA_004026705.1. Classification (NCBI taxonomy): domain Eukaryota; kingdom Metazoa; phylum Chordata; class Mammalia; order Afrosoricida; family Tenrecidae; genus Nesogale; species Nesogale talazaci. Next base: position 104,156 of record PVJH01003427.1, read on the forward strand.
AGAATTGCAGAGGTGAATAGAAAATTCTACAAAAAAGAGGGAAAGAGTTAATCAATGAAGGACAGAATAACCAGAAAGAAACTTAACAAGGACACAAAACCAAAAAACACAACCAAACAACTTGATTTCAGAGACATAAACTCATAAACTCAATATTCTGCTCAATAATAGTATAATTGTAGTAACTGGGTTGGCTACAGAAACAAACCCAGGGACACTCACATACACATAAGAGATAGCTTTATATCAATGAGCAATTGTATATTGAGAAGACACCCCAGTCCAGTCAGATCAAGTCCCTAAGTTCGATATTAACCCATCTGTCAAAGACTCGTCCATAAATTATTCTTCAGACTCACACAGCCACTTGTAATAATACACGGAAGTCAGATTGCATGTGTGAAAGGTCTTATGGACCCAATGGCAGTGGAAGTATCTCAACATAGAGGTGGGTCCCCCACATGGCTCCTCCACTTCCTTTGTCTGTTTCACCTTCCTGTGGAGGAGCACTGGATGTCTTCTTCCCTTTTGCTTTCCAAACTCTAGCTCCATGCCTTTCAATTTAATACTTGAATTTGCCTTCTCCAGTTATCTTTTGAAATCTTCTGTTCATATCTTTTATTTCAATTTCTGTCACCACGTTTTCTCTTTGACTGCACTGTCTGTCGGTTTGTCACCCTCTGGCAGCTTACATTTTGCTGGGAAGTGATTTCCCCGGTATTTCAAATACTAGAAGTGAGGCCCCTGGTAAACAAAGTTCAATAAAACTTCCAAACTAAGACACACTGAGAAAGAAAGGAAAAAACAAACAAACATGATCACCTATTTCAGAGGGAAAATAAACAGGCCACTGAGAATGTTAATGATAACAGCAGAACATTGCATGATATAGTGCTGGAAGATGAGTCCTTCATTTTGGAAGATACTGAAAATGCAATTGGGGAAGACCTGAATCCTCAAAATCAAGTTGACTTTAGTGACATGAATGCAGCAAACCTTTTGTGACTTTCATTTGCTGATGTAGCATGAATCCAAATGAGAGGAAACATGACGCTGCAGACATCCATTAACAAAAGGCACATTGTATGAATTAAGGAAAACTGAAAACTGTCCCAAGTGAAGTGGGTTACTTGAAGGTAGATACCCTAGACATTAGTGAGCTGAAATGAACTGGTGTTGGACATTTTGAATGAAAAAAAAATCATGTGATCCACCCGGTGGGAATGACAGTTTGAATAGGAATGGTGTTGCATTCACTGTCAAAAAGAGCATTTCAAATGCACTCTGAAGTACGATGTTGTTAGGGTAGAATGATATCACTAGGTAGATCTAGTGATTTATCACCAGACATGGCTAGAAGGAGGATCAATTTATGCAGCCATTATTCAAATTTATATACCAACCACCAATGCCAAAGATGAAGAAATTGAAGATTTTTACCAGATTTTGCCATCTAACAGTGATCAAATGAGGAATCAAGATAGATTGAAAAATCACTGGTGATTGGAATACAAAAGCTGAAAACAAAGAAGGACCAGTACAAGGGATTCCATACTTATGAAAGGATGTCCTTCCTATAACTTCATCCTAATTCAGTCCTCACATAAATCAGATATCCTTTTTCTGGTTTTAGTTCTTATAGCTTTCTATCATCAGTGTTTTGAATAATAAATCATGATATTAAATCTGGGAGTGAGCATTTGAAAATAAATTTCTAATGATAAGATCAATGGCCCCCCGTCTCCCCCCGCCCCCCCCCAAAAAAACTTAAAAACTAGAGTGTTGTGTGTTTCATCATAACTTGAATATATAAGACCACTGACACTTTCACTGGAAATCTGTCTTGTTTTTTTTTTTCCAATACCATGAACTACAATTACATATGTAGATCCGATAGGATGGAATACTCAGGAATCAAATGACTACCTATGTGGACATAGATAATTAAGGTTGATATTGTCAGTCAGAACAACACCAGAGGTGGCTTGTGGGACAAACTATCAATTGCTCACCTACAAGTTCAAGTTGAAGCTGAGAAAAATTAAAGCAAGTCCCAAGAGCCAAAATACAACCTTGAGTATATCCCACCTGAATTTAGGGGCCATATCATGAATAGATTTAATGCATTGAGTGACCAAAGACCAGATGAGTGGTGTGGATATCAAGGACATCATAAATGAAGAGAGTAAAAGATTGTGAAAGTGACAAGAGAGAAGTGAAAGACTAAAATGAATGTCAGAGCTGATACCCAGGGCTCAAGCGGCAAGCAAATGTTTTGAGAATGATGAGGGCAACAAATGTGTTTGACAGCATGTATGCATGTATGTAGGTATGTACGTACTGTGATAAGAGTTATAAGAGCCCCCAACAAAATGATTTTTATTCTTTAAAAATGGGTGTCAGAAGAGACTCTGAAGCTTGCTCTTGAACTAGAGGAGTCAAAGTGGCCAAAGAAATGATGATGTAAAAGAGAGCTGAGATAGTCGTACAGATCTTGAGTAATTTGCATGTACACAGGGAACTGAAGAGTCTGCCTTAAAGAGAAACTGAGAGTGAGATGAGGGAGGTGCCAAAGGGACGCCTTTCAGAAACTGCTTTGCCTTGCAGATGGGGAGGAATTTGTAGAGGAGAGAGGAAAAAGAGCTTTAAAGTGGTCAGGTGTGTCTACTGTTTTTTCCAACCTCACTGACCTTAGCTATTTTCGTAGCATGACAAGCCTGGAAGCCAGAAAGTCTCGAGGAGCGAGTGAGATAAGAGGAAATAAAGATGGCAAGTAAAGCAAGTCTTGTGAGGGTTGTGTGTGAGAAGGAGACAAAATGGTGTTCCAGTAAGAAGCCTGCGCCCCCCCCCCCCCAACAAACAATGTTTCGATTTTCTGAGACTGCAACTCTTTTCGAAGGAAAAGGCCTCATCTTTCTCCCTGCAGAGCAGCTAGTGGTTTCAAACGGCTACCTTGTAGATCACTGCTGAACTCATCACTATCCCTAGATAGGTCCAAGGCACAGGTAACTAGGTAGGCCCTTAGATTATTACAGAAGGGCTACTTCTCTAGTTAACTAGGAAGGAAGGCAGGTAGAGTAGATAATAATTTTCCTCTTTTGGGTAACTTTGAAGTATAGAAGTTCTAGTCTGATCCCTTCTATTTTCTTTGTCAAGAAATGAGTCCTGTGCTGAGAGTAAGATCGTCATAGGTTCATAGACTTGATGAGGTCACTGCAGAGAATGAAGGTGTAAGTGGACACAAGAAATTTACTAGGTTTTCCAGGGAGCCCAAAGGTCTTTCTGAAATCCTTTCTCATTGGGCTGCTACTTGCCAAGTCAGCTGTTCAAAACCACCAGCTGCACCTTGGGAGAAAGAGGAGGCTTTTGAATCTAACAAAAAATTACTGTCTAGGAAACCTTAAGGAACAATTCTACCCTATCCTAAACGGTTGCTCTGAGTTGTTGGCTCAATGACAATGAGTTTGGGTTTTTTTTTTGAATGATGGGTGCTACTCCCTCCGGCAGGACTAGGTTGTCTAGGTTTGGAGAAAGTTTGACCGTAGATTCAGCTGGGAGAATGGGCTGTGGAGGTTAGAAGGTAAACCCAACAGACCAAACTCCTTCTTGCTAAGTGGAGATGATGTCATGTTACAGAGGCAAACTGCCCCATCAAGTTCCTTGAAAGTGATCTTTATGGAAGCAAAATACCCAACCTTTCTTCTTCAGAGTTGCTGGGGAGATTTGAACGGCCAGACTAGGTTACCAGCTGATGGAAGGACCACTTGTACAGTCCAGGCACTTGGGCAAAAGGTTGATGGCTTGAATTTTGTGCCATGAGGTGGAGATTGTGGGTGCTGATAACATTTAAGATGTGACGATAGACTTGAGTGGATGAAGTGTATCTTCCCAGTCTGCTGTTGTAGTTAAACCAAATTTGGATAATCACATAACTAATTTTTGAAAATAGGAGACTTTTGAGAATTCCATAATGCAAACTAGTTGGGAAACCAGGAAACAATCAGATGTTATTCATGACTTTCCCAGGCAAATCAAATCAGGATTGGGCTTCAGTTCATACTAAAAGGAGACATGGAATACCAAGGATTTTAAATGGAAGAGTAAGAATGGTGAAGAATTTGGAAAGTGACAGCTGTGAAGAGGTAGTTGAGTCAAATTGAATGAGCCTCAAGAAAGAAAGCTTTTTTGATGTCTTTTTTGTTTTGTTTTTAATATTGGTTTGCTGGAGCAAAGCGAATAGCAAACTCACTCTTGACTTTAAGGTACATGGATGCAAGAGAATCAATTGATTTTCTTTAATAGAGCTGCAGTGGAACTGGAACCCCCAAGACAAATGTAAAGTCCTAGAACAGAGGTAACCCTTCAGAAATCACTTCAAAATCCAGATGTGGCAGTGAAAGTGTTTAGGAGATGGTGAAGAGATAAAAAGATTGAGTCATAGGCCAAAAAGAATGCAATATCATGAGGATGATATGTGCGAGAAAAATTCTCCAGTAGCTTCCGCTTTGATAGTGACTAATTATAGCAGAGTTCCTCAAATATCTCTGAGGAGGATTGTTAGTGGATATGATGCTGTTGCTATGGATCTATAAAATAGCTCATTATTAACTGAGTCCAATTTTAACTGTGTCTTAATCCCTCTTTATTTCATCATGGGCACTGCCAAGCATGAAATGTGTCTTGATCTATCTTTCCCTGACCAAAGACTACTTCCACCTTCTGGCAAGGGGGTTCAATTGGCATGATGTAAGAATCCTGCTGTTACTTTTTTTTTGCTAGGGATGTTCCTTCCTTAGATTTAGCATTTTAAAAAAGTTTTGCTAGGGCTGAGCCCTGGTGGGGTAGTGTTGTGTGCAGGACTGTGATCCACAGGGTTGGCAGTTCAAATCCAGCAGCAGCTCTCCAGGAGCAAGGTTAGGCCTCCACCAGGGCAGTGATGCTCCCCACCCCTCAAAAAAAGTTTTGCCCATGTATCTTATTTGATTTGTCCTTAATCATAGGAAATGTTCATTTCTGTTTTAGATATTTAACTTTTGTGTTCTCTGTAGTGATTGTATTTTCCAAGGTGATCACACCATCCCTCCATCCCTCCCTTCAAGGGATTTTCTCTATCCCCATAAACTTAGGTGATTCAAGCTCTGTGTCTGCTTTGATGAACTTGAGATGAACTTGATACCTCATTAGCTGACGGCTTCTATTCCCTCCCTCTCTCTTTCAACCATGATTAGTTGTGTAAGAAGTGCAGACAATCCTGTGGGGGAGAGACCACAAGGAGGATTACTGAGGGACAAGGCATGTGACGTCCTTATCTTGGACATCCAGTCAAGTCAGTCCTTCAGATGACTTCAGATATCAACTTTATCTACGTGCAACTGCAGAAGACCCCACCTAGCTGAACTTAATCAAACTGTGGATCTCTGGTAGTTGTCTTAATCTTTACATTTTGCTTTCTTGTGAAACAGCAGACACCATCATGAAGATCACGGCTTCCTCTTTTTTAGGCCACAGCAAACCTAGGTGCGATTTAACTTTCAATACCTTGCAAACCAGTGGTAGTACATCATTCTGCCTATGATTTTTGTTTTAAATAGAATCTGTACAGTGTTAATAATTATGTTATTATCTTTTCTCTTGCCATTTACCACTGATAAGGGGCCCCAGTTACACCAGTGGTTTGCCAATAGTTGATGCTTCAAACCTACCCAATCTCTCGGTGGAAGGAAGACTGGGACTCTGCCTCTCTAAAGAACACAGCCAAGAAAAGCTACAGGGCAATTACACTATGCCTTCTAGGGCTGTTATAAAGGGAAATGGATGCAATGGGCTTGGTTTGACTCCAAATCTCGGGGTATAACCTACTGCCTTCTTAACCATGTAAGATGTCTTATTCTTTCCTAAGACCCACTTAAGCTTCTCTTTATCGTCAATAAAATTTGAAATGCTGTCCATGACCTCCAATTCTTGATAAGACCCAATGAAGACATGACTATTCAGATTTCTTACTTGAATCTCTCTAGAGCAAACTAGTTTACATCATTGTGGCAGTCATATGCTTATGTCAATTTCATGATTGAGATGTAGGGGTGGAGTCTAGCCTGTTAATCTGGAGATAGCCATTGAGTAGCCAATGAGGCCTCTGTGTGGGCCTGGCTTTCTCCTGATACATCTGGGAAATCTGGCGATATTTCCCTCATGAAGATGAGAAGTTGTTTCCCCAGTTGTTGGGAGTTAGTCTCAGAGATGGCGAACTATGGATGGGACAGGATGGTAGCATTCGAGGAGCTGGAGGAGAAACCCCTCAGCCTTACCCTGAAGGAACCAGATCTCTGAAGTTGGAGAGGTCACCTGGAGACCCCCGCCAGCCCTGAGTTGCTTCTGCCACCACTGAATGCTGTTGATGGACCCTGAGCCCTGGAAGCGAGGAGCCATGGGGTGACCCCTGCCAGTGCCGGGACTCTGCACCCACTGACCTGTGACTTAGTGAGTCAGAAGGAGACAGTATAGACTAGTATTGGACATATGAGCTAACATCGGACTTATGACTTTGTACTGGACTGGGTTGGGATGCTTTCTTAATGTTCTATTCCTCTTTTATATAAACCATTCCTTTAAATCAATATGCATGTCTATGAATTTGTTCTTCTAGTCTACCTGAACTAATACAATCATACAAGTATCTCCTTCCTGTTCCTCCTCCCCTGGGTGGGGGGAGTCTGGAATACACAGCTCCTGGTGGCCTGCCTGAACGTGGTTTTCTCTTGCTTTGCATTTCAGCTCTTGTTCTTGCAATGGAAGCTTCATAATGGCACACGGATGCAGGTGCAGCGGGCAGGCAAAGAGTGGGTGGAGAGTAAGGGGCTGAGGGAACTCAGGGAGCCTTCATTTCCCCAAGCATACTGCCCCTTAATGGTCATTTCTGAGAGAAGCGATGTGGAAGTTTACATTTAAACACCTGGGTTCATGCTGACAAACACGAAGGGAAAGAAGGTGATTTTTATGTTTTCACACCTTCCATATAAACAAGGTTAGTAATCCATGGAGTTGTTGTGTACCTGAAACACTCAAGGTTGCTTTGAAGACTGTCAACAGGAGCAGATGTTGGTGACTTCAGGCTGATGTGATCTTCAGCCTATGGTGCCTTCTCTTGTGAGTTCTGCCAAGGATAGGCAGCAAGAACAGGCTTAGCGAAGATAATGGAAAAGACAAATCTCAAATATGTATGTATAGTCATGTCATCCCCAGAGGGATGATTTATAAGACTCTCTACCTTCGGCAGTCACCTAATCTGGTTTCTATTTGAGGACTAAGAGTGCAGGAGTGTAGTCTAGCCTGTCAATCTGGAGATAGCCAATGAGACCTCTGTGAGGGCATTGCCGTCTCAGACCTGAGAATTCTGGGAAATATGGCCATCCTTTCCTTGAGGTGGAGACACGATCTCTCTTGGTTCACTTCCTTGGAGAATTTCTACTGACAACACTCCCCTGGAGACACTTGACTGACAAGTCTGACTCCCTGCAAGACATCCCTGAGGAGAAGCCACATGGACCTATCCCGATGTAGCCCTGGATGCTGGAGCAGCCGTGTGGAGACCCCTGCCAACACTGAGATGCTTACACCACCACTGAATCCAAGGACTGTCTACCCTTGACCTGTGATTTTCCTGCATTCGGCATCATTGTTTGTGAGTCTGAACAGAACTTTGTGGGTTGCTTTTGGATATATGGGCTAATATTGGGCTTGTGGACCTGATCCAGACTGGGTTGGGATGTTTTATCAATGTTCATTTCCTCTTGTATATAAACCTCATTCCCATTCACATCTGCATGTTTATGAGTTTGTTTCTCTAGTCTACCCAGACTAAGACACTACCATAAATTAACAAGGTTTTGAAAGGGAGCCAAAGGCAGATTAAAAGCAAAAAAAACATAGATCCAGGAATTGGTTTGGGCTTGCACTAAATCCCAGCTCCAACTTAAGAACGAGTAACCCTTATATCGTGGTCCTGCTTGATGTTTACCCTCAGGAAAGGAACACTAAAGATATGTTTTATATAGCAAAATGTGGTGAAGAAGTGAGATGGTGCCTGGTTATCAGATCGAATACTATCTGGAGGCTTAAAGGCTTAACTCCAAGCAATCATCCATCTAAGATATGTCAACTAAGTCCACATGGAAGTAGCACACCATCATCACTCACTGAAGGAATGTAAATCATAGCATATAAAGTCAAAGGAGGGGATAATATCAGAGCCTAAATTATGCAGAAGGTTAAGGATGACAGTGGGAGCCCAAGATACATGTGGGGGAACGACATAGGAAATAAGCCTCTCTTGTTCACCTTCTATCCTTAAAAGAGGCATGGGAGAAAAGTGGTTACTCAACAGAGTGTCTTAGAGAGGTAAGTGTAGACAATCAAAGAGATAACCCTTACTTGAATGGTTAAAACCTTGTCAGTTGCTCCTTCCTCTAATGCACGCCGGACCTGATCTGGCTTTCAACATTATCTGTATTTTGTCCTATCCGTTCATATTAGGGTTTATCGCAGAAGTGCCATGTCATGGGGGGGGGGTGTCATTCTCTTGAATTAATTTGTTGCATGGTTTTCAGTACATAAAACTCAAGATTGTTGAGCCTCTTAGACACAGCAAGTAAAATAAGGGTTTCTGGGGCTTACAGTGGATGGGTGGGGGCTAAAGGGGAGCAGATGTCATGGAGTTCAGGAAGGAAAAGAACGGTGTGAAACCGCGATAGCAATTGTGCAATGCTGCTTGATGTGATTGAACTATGGAATGACATGACAAATGTCTCCGCTCCCAATTTTAAGAAGAATGCAAAAACGAAGAAAGCAAAAGGTCATTCAAAAGGCGGAAGAGAAGGGAAACACATGAATGTAAGAGACTCTGGCACCTTCTGTTGAGCATAGAACAGCTGAAGGACTGGAAGAAATAATGAAATAAAAGAGCTGAGGGAAATATTTTTAAGTGCAGTGTGAGAACCAAAAACAGAGCATTATACTGGAACGTGCACAGATATGAAGTTCGAAAACCAAAAGCTAAGAGCATACTATGTCTCCAGCAGAAGAATGGAAAATAGTCATTGAATCTCAGTCCTGCTTGACTCTATGATAAAAATATGTAGAAAGCATCAAACCAAGGTAAATGTACCACAAAGTCACTTTGCCAAGCACAGCTGGTTGATGTTCAACCGTGTCAAGAGTTGATGGTATTGAAGGACTAGTTCGAGATGCCCTGAACACCCTGTCAAAAAGGAAGGCCCCAGGAATGGACAGAATACAAATTAAGGTGTTTCAACAAATGGATGTAGTACTTTTATCACTCACTAGTTTATGGCAAAAAAAAAAATTGGGGGAGCTACCTGCCTAAGTAAATGGAAGAGTTCCATACTTGTGCCTGCTCCCAAGAGAAATGATCCAACCGAATGTGGAAATTATCTAATAATATTATTAGTACCACATGCAAGTAAAATTTTACTGAAGACAACAGTACACTAGCAGCTGCTAGGAATTCCAACGGGATTCAGAAGAGGACACGGTGAGGTATATAATTTTTAATGCCAGATGGATCTTGTCTGAAAGCAGAGAATACCAGAAAGATGTCTACTTGCGTTTTATTGACTATGCAACGGCATTGGACTGTGTGAATCAGAACAAATGATGAGTAACTTTCTGAAGAATGGGTATTCCAAGGGAGAAGGGGTAGAAATGGAGAAGTGCCTACAATGATTGATGTCTATAACTTTACCCCATCTCCCTAGAGAGACGAACAACAGTAATATGGGTGAAGGGAGACAGTGGGCAGTGTGAGATATGAAAATCATCATAATTTAAAAATTACCAGAGGTTCACAAGAATGGGAGGGAACATAAGAGGAGCTGATACCAAGGGCTCATGTAGAAAGAAAGTGTTTTGGAAATGATGATCGCAACATATTTACAGATGTGCTTGATACAATTAATGTATGGATTGGTATAGGAGCTATAAGAGCCTCCAATAAAATAATTTTAAATGGGTATTCCAGAATACTTTATTATGCTCATGTGAAAACTGGACATAGACAAAGAGACAGCTATTTGAACAGAACCATGCAGGGGACACTTATATGTATGTTGAGGAAGTAACTTCAAAAACTGGTCTAGAAGAACAATACCATGGCTTCAGGATTGATGGAAGACTCATCAATAGCCTGCAACTTGCAGGTGGTACAATCTTGCTTGCTGAAAGTGAAAAGGACACTTGATGCAGTAACTGATGACGATCAAAGACTACAACATTTAGTATGGATTATACCTTGAAATAAAAACTAAAATCTTCACAACTGCACCAACAGACAACATCACAGCGATGGGAAAAGATGGAAATTGTCAAGGTCTTCATGTTACTTGGATACATAATAAACAGTCTTGGAAACAGCAGTCCCGAAATTAAATGATGTATTGCAATTGGCACACAAGACCTTATTTAAGTGTTAAAGAGAAAAAAAATTTACCTAGAGGACTCATGTGTTGGACTCAACCCATAGCATTTTCAGTCACCTTGTATGGATGTGTAAACCGGACAATGTAGAAGAAAGACTGAAGCAGAATTGATGTCTTGAATTATGGCATTGGCAAATAGTATCGGAATTACCACGAACTGCCAGAAGAACCAACAAATCTGTCTTGGAAAATCTTAATGGCGTCTTAGAAGTAAAGATGGTAACATTGAGTTTCATGTACTTGGGATATAGTATCAGGAAGGACTGGTTCTTGGAGAAGAATCATATTTGGTAAAGGAAGGTCAGTTAAAAAGAGGTAGACCCTCCTCCCATGACTACCAGAGGGCAGTGATGTCCCCCCCAAAACAAAAACAAAAACAAAAAGAGGCATACTCTCAATGTGATGTATAAACACAGTGGCTGAAACATTGGGCTCTAACATAACTACACTTGTGATGATTTCAAAATTTTGTTTTTGTTTTGTTCTGCTGTACATAGTGTTTTGTTCTGTTGTACATAAAGTCAATATGAGTTGGAACTGACTTTCTGGTACTTAAAAAGAGCAAAAGCTAAAATAATCGGGGAAATGTTTTCTGTCAAAGATGCCTGGGGTGGGGGATTCAAAAATGTGTAGTAAAATCTGTTATCTTTTAATTCTATTTCTGCACAAGTTTTTGAACTTCCCTTAATTGTGGATTTCTATGTTTATGTCTATGTCTGTATCAATATTCATAGTCATATCCATGTCCTTCTGTCTATCTAGCTATCAAAATGGTTTATAGTCATGTTTATTATTTCCACTCAACTAGGATTAAGGTGCAAATAAATAGTTACTCTCCTATTGAGCATAGGTGATTAAGTTGGTGAGTCTATTACTAAGCCGGAAAACAATTGTTTAGTCTTGCCAGCTTTGAAAACTGAGGTTTGGGCATAGTGTTCCTGTGTGACCAGCTGTCCCTAACAAAAAACAAAAACAAAACAGTTTATTCCCTTTCAGTCAATCCTGACTTGTCAGAGTCCTAATCCATTTGTTCTGATATTATAAAAGTATCTATCAACTTGTAATTTCCAAGGATGCCAAATCTCTATAAGGTGATTGTTTTTGTCTAGTCTCCGTTAAGTTTTTCTGGATATGGTGGATGCAAATAACCATTGAATGTCAGCATACAAGAATCATTCCAGTCTCTCTCTGTTGCAGGGGTGCAGGTGGGGAAGTGGCCTAGGGCATTTCAAAGCCTCAACATATTGCTGTCGGACCCTGGTATTTCTGACCGCTTCCTGCTATTTAAAACCATGTGCACTGTCTTTTTGGTGCACTGTCTCCAAGACACATGGAGGATGGAGATTATCTACCCAAGTGCTATTGCATTGCATTATTTATTTTAGGATCTAAGGCCCAAGTAGTTTCACGAATTTGTAGAAAACACATACGCAGAACTCTTCAAGTAGTCTTTTCACTTAAAAAAAAAAAAAGGATGTAGATGGGGGGATGATGACATTTTTCTTAGGAAAGCCCAGAGGCCCATATTACATTTTCTGTATCCTCTAAAATGACTTTTAAAAAGGAAAAACATTAGGTAAGCTGTTAGGTTCACTTAGTTATTGATTTTTTTGAATTGGTTAGTGAATGAAATGAACAGTTGCTTTTTGTCACTAGGCAGATGTTAGATAATACTTTTCATTTTCTTTTCTAAGTAGTGTCATTTCTGTGTTAGTCTGGGTTGGCTAGAGAAACAAATCCAGAGATGTTCAAATGTGTACAATAAAGAGTTTTATTTACAAAAGCAATGGAATATTGAGGAAAACAACCCAACCCAGTCCAGATCAAGTCCGTAAGTTCAATATTAGCCCATATATCTGAGAACAGTCTACAAATTCCTCTTCAGACTCACTCAAAAAAATACAATGACACCAAATGCAGGAAGATCACAGGCCAGTGGGTGGCAAGTCTTGTGGATCCAGTGGCAGAGGAAGCATCTCAGCACTGGCAGGGGCCTCACACGCTCCTCCAGCTCCAGGCTCTGGTGTAGCTCCACGGGTCTTGTCAGTTGCAATGTCTCATGGGGAGTGCGTGAGACATTGCCTGTGTCCTGCCTCTAGTAAGCTACTTATTTTCTTAGCGCCTCCAAATGAGGTCATCAACCTGCCAACTGATCAACAGGTTAAGCTCCACCCCTTCACTCTTAAGTCTCAGATTGACAACAGATCCTGTAACTACCTCCGTTTCCTTTGACAAGAATAGTTTGAAACAGCAGTGTAATGTCCGGGGAAGTACTTGTCCAAACAAATTTTGTGACCGTCATGAGAAAGAAGGGAGAAATATTAGTATGCTTCATTATATCATGGTTAATTACATTAAGTTGTTTTCCCTAATTTAGCTCCCCATCTGTTTTCATAGGCGCCTTGGTGGTGCCATGATTAAGCACACAGCTACTCACCGAAAGGTTGGTGGTTGAAAGTAGCCAGTGGTTCTGCAGGAGCAGGCTCTGAGCATCGGCTTCTGTAAAGACGATGACCCAGCACACTACTCTGTCGCAGGAAATCTCCTCGGATCGAAATCAACTCCACCCAACTACAAACGCCTTTCTCACACGTGCTGTGTGTCCTTTGTTTCATTTGTTCCAAACGCGAGTCAGTCCGTAATTGATGAATGGAAAATGAACAGAGTCTATCCACGTCACACCATAGGGGTCCCTCTCTGTGCCCCCCTCCAAAGGATAACGCAGACACGTTTTGAAATCTAGCAACCTCCTTTCTGCGTGACAACCTCCCTTGCGGTTAATTTGATTCTGTGGATTGTTGTGGGTGATCACAGGCTAATCTGCATCCCCATGCCCCACCTCGCAAAGCAAGTAACTCACTGCCTTCCAGTTGACTTGGACTCTTAGCGGCACTAAAGGACAGAGTTGGTGTGCTCCTGTGGGCTTCTGAGGCTGCAGATCCTGAAGGGAACGGAGAGTGTCATCTTTCTTCCCTGAAGTGCCTGGGGACTTTGAAGTTAGCCAACCACCTGGCAATCCACCAGAGCTCCTGAATCACTGGCTAGGTGACAAATGTGCTTTGCATGCAATGTATGTTTGTATGTATTGTGATGGGATTTGTGTGAACCCTCAATAAAGTGATTAAAAACAAAACAAAAAAAAACCCCTTGGTCTTGATACATTCACCTATTCTTGTTACTTCACATACATGTGATGAGATAGTATTTGTCTTTTTGTGACATTTGTGCTTTTATTTCAAATATTATGTTTTACTTGCTGTGTTAGACAGGGTTCTCTAGAGAAACAAAACCAGGACACTAATAATTCTATATATATATTTATTTAAATAAAAAGATATCTAACATAAGAAATAAACAGCTAACTAATCTATAAAGCAGTATAAATGGCTCAGTGCAACTCACTTGTGTGAGACAGCTAGCACACTGGCAGTCCTTGGAGTCTAGAGGGCCCCCGAGTAGTCCTCTGTAGAGCAATTCAAACTATCCAGCCACAAGCAGCAAACAGCAAAGCAGGTCACCAACAGTCAGCTAGATGACAGAGTCCACAGTCCCCAGCTCAAGAGAAGTATATTCCAGGAGCGTGGCAAAGCCGGGTTTGAAGGATCCTCAACTCACAGCACCACAGTCCACAGATTAGGTGTCCCATGAGTAGTGTAGCTTGGAGATCGAGGCACAGACCAACCGGCTGGTCTGAAGATCCAAGGTCAAGAGAGCCAGGGCAGGCTCACCGAGCCACTTCTATCTCTGCCCTTTAATTGATCTTATGTGTGTGTTCATTGGCCATGTTGTCACAACAGACCTACCTATCTTCTTTCACCATGTTGGCACAATAAGCCTCCCTATCACACTTGCCCATAACCAAATAGTAACTAGCTTCTCAGTTTGTTTGAACTGTTATCTTGAAAGTCATTATTGAAAAACATAGATGCAATGCATTTTATTTCCTTTCTAAATAGATGATTTTAGAAGTCTAGGAACTGTGGGGAAAGATCTCATTCTGGGATAGTGTGCTGGTGACTGTTTCTTCTATAAAACCATGCAGGAAGGTCGGCTTGCTGGGTACGTGCCAGGGCATGGTGATCTACTTCTCGACTGCTGTAAGTGACAATGCCTTGAATTTGATCAAACAAAACCAGCTTGCCCAAACCTGGGTTGCAGACAAAATGTCTTCTGTTTATTCTAGCATAGGTTGATCCTCAAACCAAAAGAAAGGAAAGGCACCATGTCCAATAACATCCACTAAAGATGGTTATTTAGGCAATATGACTTTCCATGGATTGACCTCACTCTTGTGGTCAAACACAACTGGGAGCTTTTCCTCCTCCTCTCCTTGAAGTTAACTAACAGTGAAAAAGGGTCTGAACTTAGGGGAGTTCAATGAGACCCTGAGGAGGAGAGCATCAATGCCAGGCAAAAGCGGAACTTGGTCAAGCCTTTAGATCAGTTCTTTGACTCAAGAATCCCAACCAGTGATTTAACCAAAGCAGAGACTGGCATGTGTAAGATCTCTCTATGAAGCTTGTTTTTCTTGTTTCATGACATAGGCAGAGTGACCAGGAGTGCAGAGATGTCCGTATTAATGCACCACCAAAGCAAGTGTCATCCTCCTTGGATGGGTCAGGTGTAGGGTCACCTAAAGTGACATCATCAAATGTATTTTCCATCAAGTCGTGCATTCCGTGGGTCTCCTTGTGCCCAAGAAGGGCTTCCCATTTTTCTGACATCAGTAAGATTGGTACCAATATAGAACTATTGAGCTTTATGAAATCTGGTAGACATGACTGGGAAATGTCTCATGCTCTCTCTGGAACACTCAGGATGAGGGCTGTGTTCCATTCTGTTTAGCCAAGAGTCCTTATGACAACAAAGTGAGTCATTTTCTTGAAGTAACGCCCACTGTGTGTGTGTGTGTGTGTGTGTGTGTGTGGCTGCTTTTGCTCTTCTAGAGAACCCAGAGTAGGACTAACACACTGAACAGAAAATTATTTGTCAAACCACCAGGGATTCCAGATTATGCATGTTATATATTTGACTGAGTGCAAGCTCTTTGCATACTGAGTAAAGGTGCTTGAGGAACAAATTTTTATTCCCTGGGTGGTTCACACAGTCTGCATTTAACTACTACCCAAAAGACTGGTGGTTTTCTCTGAGACAGGAAAGCTGGATGATGTGCCTTTGTCACGATTTCAGCGGAGAAAACCCATTAAAGCAGATAGACTCTGTAACACACAAGGTTGCCACACATCGGAATGAATTCAATGGCAAGAGATTTGGCTTGGTTTGGGCATAATTCTTTCTATAACTAGTCCATTGTTCCATCTACAGAAAACAGATCCTTTTAAGATCTGTATGAGTCTCCAATAAAATGATTTTTAAAAAAGAAAATGATGATAGCAACAAATGTACTTGACAAAATGGATGGGTGTCTGGATTGTGATAAGAGATGTATGAGCCCCCAATAAAATTATCTTTTTAAAAAAGAAAGAAAACCGATCTTTTAATTTAGGACAGCTGGATAGAATGTTCACTCTTTATTGGGAGAATTGACTTAATACTGTAAAAGATATTTGAATGTTGGGCAAAGGCATAATGCATACTACAGATTCACTTGAAGTTGCAAGTCACTTACATTTGATGGAATGATACTGTATTAGTTTCCTTTGGCTGCTTTAAGAAAGTTCCCCTAACCCAATGGCTTAAAATAATGGAACTGTATTCCCTCATAATTCTGTAAGCTAGACATCTGAAACTAAGAGATTGGCAGAACCAACTCTCTCTAAACCTCTAAGAAGGGAACATCCTTCTTTGTCTCTTCCAGGGTGTGACAGCATCACTCTAACCTCCTATCTTCATTCACACGGTTCAGTTTTTTGTCTCTGAGTCGGACATCAGGCATTGGATGGAGGTCCACCCTAAATCAGGATGATTCAATTTCAAGGTTCTTAACTAATATCTCTGGAAATAAAATGTTAGTTGCTCCCATAGAAGGTCACTTTCTGGTGTGCCAGTGGACATGAATGTGGGAGGACAGTGCTTAATCCATTACACAGAGCATTGCTATTCTTCCATTGGGATATTAAACTTCGAAAATACTGCCATGCCTTTCTTCCTATCACATTTCAATAATCGTGGGATTGAACACTTAGGTGCCCGGTGCTGGTCAAAACTCACTGCTATCAGATTGATTCTGACTCGCTGTGGTCTTACAGATCAGGTTCTCGGTGAGTTTCCAGGACCGTCACTCTTTATGCGAGTGGAAAGCCTCATCTTTCTCCCAAGCGCTGGAAAGAGCTTTATGTCTCTCATAAGTCATCTGCGTGCATGTCAATTCTCTTGTCATTGTTCGATGCTGTTGGGTTGATTTTGACTCAGCAATCCTCTGTTACAGAACAGAACTGACCCATTGGTCTTCTAGGCTGTGGTCTTTATGAAAGCAGATTACTATGATTTCCCCCCCCTTCCGAGCTGGTGAGTGGTTTCAACTTTTCTTTGGTGGCAGTCAATTGCACCAATAGCACAGCATCCCGACTCCTTTTCATTCTACTACGTGTGTGGTCTTTCACAGTGGTCTCTTGATCTTGTTAGGCTCTGTCAAGTTGGTTCTGATTCACAGTGACCCTGTACACAACCAAAGAAAACCCTATCCAGTTCTGCGCCATTTTTACAATTGTTGCCACGTTTGAGCCTCTTTTCTCCCCAACCTCTGTGTGAATGCCTCTCACTGAGGGCTTTCTTCTTTTCCCCTGACCTTTTACTTTACCAAGCACGATGCCCTTCTCTAAGTACTGGGCTCTCTGGATAGCATGTCCAAAGTATGTGACATAAAGTCTCCCCCTCCTGGCTTTTCTGCAGGATCTTGGCTGTGCTTCTAGAAATTACAAGACTCGCCAAGATCAGAGCTTTGTTCTTACCAAGGCACGATTTGCAGGCTGTTTGACTATTTCGAAGGTGTGCTCTTTACTTAAAATACTGTCTCCCAACTGAGAGAATTAAGTGCCCCAGTGTATAATAGAACAAAAGGAATTGGGATTCCCTTGGAATTCTGGGCTGTTTGGCTTTTTCCCTATAAACTATGAGATGAAAACCATGATATGGACACAATAACTATCACTGCTTTATTCAATTGAAGGTTACTCCTTAAGTTCCAGTTGAAATTCAGAAGACACTTAAAAAGAAAATATTGTAGAGGAACTTGAGAGCCAGAGACAGTACCCAGGTCAAGAATGCTATCAAAGTGATTCAAAATAGGATACATTTCTGCAGCCACCCCAGGAACGTGGTCTGAACTCCTGCACAGCCAAATCCAAGCAGAACCGATGATAAAATGGAAACTTTTATTTATTTATTCCTTGTACAGTTGAAGTTAATGGCCCTTAAACCTCCTGAGTCTGTTCTTTCCAGAATCTGTTGGTGTTGAAGGGTGACATGGCCAAGGTTTGGGGACTCACATCAAGATTTCCCAGCAATTATCTGGGGAGCAGGAAGTCTCAAAATGAACTTTAGAAAATCATGAGGACAGCGAGTGCCGTCCCCTTGGCCTGGATATAGACTTTTGACATAATTTCCAACATCTTGAAGGAAGTGGCAAGATAAAAATAGATTAGAGAAGCATTCATGAAATTCCAACCAGTCCTTGACTATGTCTGCCCCAGAATAGCTGTCTGTAAAGTTGGCAGTTCTCACTGAAGACTGTCAGTGCCACGTCCTTGCTTTCTATTAAAAAAAACTTGATCAGACAAAGTCATCCCAAAATCTATTTCTTATATATCATTACCTACTACTGCTCTTTCATCTGCTCTTTGAAGACAGATCATAGGCTTAGGGTTAAATATGACATAAAATAGATGCTCAAGGGACACACATCTATTACAAGTGCCCAATTCCACTTTGTTGTCATGCTGAGGTGACATATGCTTTGCATTTATTTAAAAATTACAGTTAATTAAAATTTGTAAGTACTTAAGGTGACACTTCAAGCTAGAGTTCTCCAATTGAAGTGACAGAGATTCCATTTAGAATTTCCCTTTATAGCTCGAGATTGCTACTTTGTAACACTGAGGCAGATTTGCAAAAGGATACATTTAGACAGCCCTACAATTTTAGTCTTAACTAAAACATTAAGCTGTGAAGATAACCGGTCTATTTTAGGAGTGTATCAATATAACTAATACAATAAGCAGATACAACCCATAGCTCACTGCATTAGAGGAAGGAGAATCTTCTATCAGTTAAGGTCTAGTCAAGAGGTCGAAAGCCTGCTAGCAATTTAAAATGTCATGGCCAGCTTTGTTGTGTTGGCTCCATTCAGCGGTTCTCAACCTGTGGATTTTGTGGCCCCTTCGGGGAGGTCAAATGACCCTTTCACAGGGGTCGCCCGATTCCTAACAGTAGCAGAAGTACAGTGATGAAGTAGCAATGAAAATAGTTTGATGGTTGGGGCGTCCCCGCCACATGAGGAACTGTGTGAAGGGTTGCGGCGTTAGGAAGGTGAGAACCGCCGCTCTCATTGATGGTGATCCTATGTACAAAAAAACGAGCATTGCCAAGTCCCCTGTCATCCTCACAGCCTGCTTGAACCCACTGGTGCAGCCCAGTGTCACTCTATACTGCTGAGAGTACTGCTCTTTTTCATTCGCCGTCGATCTTACCAAGCATATTGTGCCTCCCTCAGGGATTAGTCCTTTTTGACAACACGTCCAAAGCAAGTAAAACCAAAGCTTACCATCCTCGCTTCTAAAGAATATTCTGGCTGCACCTCCCCCAAGACAGATTTATTCAATCTCCTGGCCGTTTGTGGTATATTTGATATTATTCACCCGCGCCACAATTCAAATGCTTTGCTTCTTCTTCAGAGTTCCTTATTCACTGCCTGTCTTTCACAAGCATGTGAAAGAACTGAAAATACCATGATTGGTGACGGGTGTATCACAGTCCTCAAAGTGATATCTTTGCTCTTTAACACCTTAAAGAGGTCTTGTATAGCCGATTGCCCAATTCTATATGTTGTTTGACTTTCTGACTGCTCCTTCTATGAGTGCTGACTGTTGACGCAAGTAAAATGAAATCCTTGGCAACTTTAATATCTTCCTCATTTTTATAATAGTTATCATTAACTGGGAACAGATGGCTTTATATGATTGGATACATGCCTCCAAATATCAGTGTTATATACCATACCATCTATGCTTATGGTTGTGATTCTATTTGGGAATGAGCTGTTTTTACAGTAATGATAGGAGTACTTTTATATAAGAAATAAAGCAAACAAGAAGAGGAGAGGTGGAGTAAGATGCATGGAAAACACACAGATATCTCTAAGCAGAAGTTGTAAAGACTAGGTTCTTCCTCCTTAGCCACCAAAAAGAGAAAGTCTTCCATTAGTGCTGGTGTTCTGAATTCAAGCTTCTAGCCTCCTACAGGGTGAGAAATGGATTTATGTTTGCTAATGCCATCCACTTACAGTATTTCTTTTATAGAGGGTTTAGATAGCTAAGATCAGCTACTAAAAAATGAAAAAGATAGAAAGTACCTACCACCCCAGGGGCAAAGTTTCAACAATCTTAGAAGAGGGGAAATCGAAATTGCCCGCCAAGGTACTGCCTACACACGTTGGGGGATTATTTGCTATTTTGGTCTCTGACATGCCCCTGGGCAGGTATACCCTAGAACAAGAATAAAAGCACATACAGTACATGCCCCTGGGCAGTACACCCTAGAACAAGATCAAAGCACACCGGAATCGGGAAGAGAAGCTTCTTCCTCTTGCAGCTCCCCTTTCACATCTTGCAACTTAACTTTGTGTCCGCAGACAGAAAAATCAGAAAATAGATATTCGTGAGGACTCAGTCCATGATCAAAAAGCCAGGCCACGGGAAGGATTGCACACTGAGGTCCACACCACTCGGATGGCTACAAGCCAACTACAAAAACAAAAAGCACAGCACATAGTGATAAGTGTTGGCAAGTGTAGGGGATCATCGGAACGCTCAGACACTGTTGATGGGAATGTGAAGTGGTGCCACGTAGCATGACCATGTTGTTGTAGGTTGTTATTGAATCAAATCTGACTCAGGGTGCCTCCATGTGGACCTGCTCCACAGGGCTTTCAAGACAGTGACTTTCTGGAAGCTGTTGACGGGGTTTGTCTTCCAGAGAACCTCTGAATGAGCTTGACCCAAGAGCTTTTCAGCTTGTATTGGGATATTTAACGAGGTGTGCCATGCAGGGGACACCTAGGATTACTATATGACCTAGCAATTCCACCTCTAGGTACATGCATCCGCCCTCCAAAATCAAACACATCTTCACACCAAAACCTGCACACAAATGTTTATATTGACATTATTCACCACTGCCCCAAAGTAGAAACAACCCATATGACTGTCAACTAATTGATAAGTGGATAAATGAAATGCAAGACATTCACAATTGGAATATAATTAGGTAATAAAAAGAAACAGAGTCCCCAAACATGCTCAACATGGATAAACTTTTGAAAATTTGCACAGAAACCATCACCAAGGACCACATAGTGTATGACATTTATATATGAAATGTTCAGAACTGGCAGATCTAGAGAGGCAGAAAGTGGTTCAGTGGTTACCTAAGGTGAAGGCTAAGGGAATGAGGGGATTGGTAGGGAATCTTTTTTTGGCAATTGAAAATGTCCTAAAATTGGTTGTGGTGTTGGTAGTAAAATTCTGTGAATACTGTGAAAATCATTGAATGGAACACTTTTAAATAGGTGAATTGTGTGGCATACAAGTTATGCCTCCATGAATCTGCCACCATAATTTTATAAAATTAAAGAGAAGAATGTATTTGAAGAATGAATAAATTGGTAACTGTCCCAAATCTCACAATACTTTGCGCCATAATGCAGACATTTTACAGTGTTAAATTCCAAAGCATTTCGTTGGCAAACTGATAAAAATATGTACGTTTGACTTTCAGACTATTTATGATTTGTTTTACAATGCAATGTTACCTTACGGAAATCTGGATGAATGATCCCTCTGCCCGAGTCCTGAAATACACTGTATGTGAAGGAGAAGGGGGAGACATCCTGGAGATAGAAAACACCATTAACATCAATGAAAATGGTATGAATGGTCTCTCTGGCCAACTTCTGCCTGATCTCTCTGAGAAATAAAAGTCATATATGTCGGATTAGGACACACTAAAGGGACAAGTAATTTATTAAGCAAAATACTGGTTGGGGTGTGAACATTGTTTCAGGGCCAACTATGAAAATATCTGGTTGGGAAATCAGTCATCAATCTAAAAGTGAAAGAGCTGCTTGATGACATCAAGGTAGCAGTAAATTAGTAGTAAACTGAATTAAAGTAGTAAGGGGTTCTTTGAGTTTTGATAATTAAAGACTCTGTAATGCAAAAATGCTCCACTTTTAATGCCTTCATTTTGTATTCTATGCAATAGATCTTGAGTTCTCAAGACACAAATCAGTAGAGACAAAATGCTGGATCCAATTTTAAATAGTTTTCCTCTCGTACATGATTTCCATTCACGATGGTTCAGTTCTATGTTCATCTGCAGATGACTTGTAATGGTTTTCTGATTTTCATTTTTATCTCCAGTGCTGTCACTTTCTTCTCTTTTTTTTAATTTTGATAAGCTAGGAAATGGAAGCCACATGATACTACTCACACCACATTGTTTCTAGTGATATTTTAAGAGAAGCTTTCTTTCTTTGAACAACAGAATAACTTAACAACATTTCTAATTTGTGTTAGTCCAGATAGACTAGGGGAACAGGTCCATAGAAACTCATATGTGTAAGAGAGGATTTTATATAAAGTAATTTTACAGTAAGAAAGTATCCAAAAATACAAATGTGCTTGAAATACAATAATGGGTGTATGTATGGATTGTGATAAGAATTGTATGAACCCCCAATAAAGTGATTAAAAATAAATTTGAATAAGTAGACACTAAAGAAAATAAGAAGAATAAGCAAGCATCGCAACCCTACTCCAATCCAAGCCCATAAGTCTGATACCAATCAACAAATTCTTCTTCAGACTCACAAAACACATTCGGTGACACTGCATTCAGGACAATTACAGTACAGTGGGTAGAAAATCTCTGGATCCAGTGACATTGCAAGCATCTCAGGGCTGGCAGGGGTCTCCACATGACTTTTCCAGCCCCCAGGACTGCATCAAGGTAGGTCCATATGGTTTCTCCTTGGAGATGTCTTGTCAGTAGGGTGTCTCACAAGGATTGACCAGAGAGTGAGAATCTCCCACTTTTAAAAAGGAAAAAATAGGATTTTCCAGAATCTTCAGGAGAAGACGATGCCCACACATAGACCCCATTGGCTGTGACACAATTGACAAAGTAGAATCCACCCCTTCACTCTTTATCCTATCAATTCCCAAGTCGACACCAGATTATGTAACTACCCTAGTACTGAGAATCATTCAATGGCACTCATCAAGTAGGTAATTTGTATGATATGTGAATTATACCTCCATGTTTCTGTCACTGAAACTTTTAAAATTAAAAAGAGAAGCATGGATTGGAGAGGTAATAAATTGATGTCTGTCTCAAATCTCAAAATATATCGGACAATAATGTAGTGATTTTACGGTGTTAAATTTTAAAGCATTTCTGTGGCAAATTGATTAAAATATGTTTGATTAACACCACTATGACTAAAATAAAGCTGTTGCAACATGTTAGTTAAAAGGAGATTTTGCAGTGCAAAATCACAAAGCAGTTTTTAAAAACTTTGTAACTAGTAGTGATACAGTTTACAAATGATACTCCTCCTTCCCCTCCCCCTCCTCCAGTATTAAATCACCTGGCAGCTTTAGTGTGTCACTTAAAATTATCTATTAAAACTGAATATAAAATTTTGACATTGTGATCCTACCTTTTCTCCTGAAATAGAACCGCTATTGTGCCATGATAATTAAAAACCAAAACCACTGATTTCGAGGTGATAGCAACGCATCGCTACCTTATAGGACAGGGTAGAAGTGCCCCTGTGTGTTTCTGAGACTGTAGCTCTTTCCGGAGTGACAAGCCTAGTCTTTTTCCTGCACGGTGGTTTTTGGGATGTTAAGATTAGCATCCAACATGTAGCCCCGATGTCCCCAGGGCTCATGATTATAATAATACTAAGGGGTTCACAAAGAATATTAAAATTTAATTTTTGCATCACCTCAGAGTTCATAATACAGGATGTTATTTTTTTAATGTTGCAATTTGTGAAGCGGCCCTCTGATGCAGAGAGTAAAATGAAAAAACACAGGAAGCGCCTGGGTTTGATAGAAAAGTCATACATGGGCTCGCTAGAGTCCTCATGTGCGTCATTTAAAGTCAACCTTTGCATGTTTAAGGAGCCCTGGTGTATACTGGTTCACTTGTTGGGCTACTCATTTTAAAGTCAGTAGTTTGAAACGGCCAGGCACTCCGCAGGGGAAAGATGAGGCCTTCTATGCTGGTAAAGAGGTACAGCTTCAGAAATGCACAGAGGCAGTTATGCTCTGTTCCCTGGGGTCTCTCAGTGGGAATCGACTCAGTGGTAGTGAGCTGAGTAACTCATTGGTTCCATGTTTCAACCCAAGTGTAAGCTCCTTGAGAACAGCACACACACAAATATTAGAACGCCAGACCCAAGAGTAATCTCTTTCCGGATCTATTTGATTTGCCAACCCCAGCTAATGCATCCAGCACTTTGGAATTGAGGACAGACCACTCTCTACCTAGGAGCTTAAACTTTAGCTTGTTTCTGGACAACAAAAATAAAGAGAATGCTCTTGATTGAAATAACATATAGATGATTGTCGATCCATGTAACTTGTAAGTGTAAGCGCTTTCATGTTATAATAAAACAGGAGTATACATGGTATGATGACATTTTTTTGCAAGGCATGATTACAATGGTATCCCGAAAGGTGAAATTCTACACTGCTGGCATTTCTTTGCTTCCCTGGTTGAACAAGATAGACTTATTCAGTGCCACATGTGGAGTGTAAAAGGGTTCTGGAAACCTGATTGTGGGAAGGTAAGATTCTGTAAGAACAGTGTTGCCTGTACTATCACACTCAGAGGGAGCACTCAGCATTCGTCAGCATTCGGACTCAATTCCTGCTGATCTTGCACTTCTTCTAGCAGAGACGATTGGATACCATTGCTCACATAAACCAGAGCATCTGGCTCTGTCCTGCCAGCTGCTTAACCCCCCCCCCCCCCAGGGATATAGTGACCACTTAAAGCCATTGCTACAAAAATGATTTTATATTCTCACCTCCTGTTCCCATGCACAGAGTAAGCCCCATTCTCTGGCTTCTGATCCTATGTTTCTGGATAGCTTCTTAGTGTCTGAGCTTTACATGACCTCCGCAGATCTCATGCAGGATTGAGAACTGAGGTCTGGAAGATAAATGCACGATCGTCTTGGTGAATACTTGTTTTGTCTAAGTGTTCACTTTGCCTTCTCTCCTTCCCCCTGTAAGATCTACTCATTGATTTTGTCAATTCTTTATTTGCTTATTTATAATTTATTTCTTTGACTAGGCTCCAGGAATTATGCTAAATCAGAATAAACCAGGTACCAGTAATTTTAATATTGGGTGATTAGAATGATACCATTAGACTCAGCAGCGAAGAGGTGCCCGTAGCCAAAGAAATTTGGTTAATGGCATAATGAAAATATTGATGGAGTGCAGAGGGCAAGAAAGGAAGCCTGGACAGGTGTGGGTGCAGCTGTCCTTGGTGCTGAGCCATTGCTATATGTGCTAGATGAATAAGGGAGTTTTCCTAACATATAATGATGCCTTCCCCTCCCCCCCCCCATTAATTCTGAACCAGAAGAGGAAAGTGGTAGAAAGGAAGGGCATATATAATTATAAGAACAGTAAAGGGATTTCTGGTGAGACAGCTACTACATCACTGACTTAGTGAAGATGAGAATGTGGGAGATAACGGAGCAGAGACAGCAAGCAAATTCTCCAAAAGGAAGTTTTACTATGTGGAAGAGAAAGGGTGGAGGGGCAACCCAGAGATAGAAAACATCATCATAATCAACATCAATGACAAAGAATGGGATTTTTTGGGAGGACTTACACATAATGCAGTCTGGTAAAAATACACAGTGAGGAAAAAAATGGCAAGACAGAAGGATAAAAAGGTAGCTGGGAGTTAGATCATGAAAGACTTTGTGCTTACACTGTACAAAGAGTACATCAGGATAATGGGATTCCAAGCTAAATGGAATCTCAAATTTTGGCGAGTACACGTTGGTAAGATATAGAACAGAACTCCATCCACTGCTGTTGCCTCTGTCCTGACTCATATTGATTCTGTTGGATCCAGTAGATCTACTCTGGAGGGTTTTTAAAGCTCATGTCTCTATAGACGCAGATGACTAGTTCAACTCAAGGTCCCTTACACCACCACCACCATCACCACCCTCTGGCTGGCAGATATTGCTGATGTGGATTCAGAATGATGAGACCAGTCTCTCTACCTTTCTGCGTAGAAAATGACCAGCATTGGTGGATCTATCAGTATGTAGAGCCATTAGAGAGATTGATTTGGTGATATCTAAAACAGATGGAAATTGAACTATCATATGATCTAGCAGTCTCCCTACTGGGCATATACCCAGAAGAAACAAGAAACAAATTACGACTAGACATCTGTGCTCCAGTGTTCATTGCAGCACAGTTCACGGTTGCAAGGAGTTGGAAACAACCCAAATTTCCATCAACAGATGAATGAATTAAAAAACTGTGGTACATACATACAATGGATATTACGCATCCCCAAAAAGCAGTGATGAACGCATGAAGCACATTTCCACATGGGAAGACCTGGAGGAAATTATGCTAAGTGAAGGAAGCCTAGCACAAATATATAACATGAGTCTGCTGAGGTAAGCTCAAAAAATCCAAAAGGAGCATTGGGAAGAAGCTACTGTATACATATACCCCAATGGTGAGGAGGGTGTAGGAAGTCTGGTAGGTCTTGATGGAGGGAGATGTAACTGAGAGGAATGACTGAAACCCAAAGGAAGGCTGAGCATGATAGTAGGACAAGAGGAAAGTAAAAGGAAACAGGGGAAAGAAATAAGAGGCAAAGGGCATTTATAGAGGTCTAAATATAGACATATGTACATATGTAAATACATATGACAATGGGGAAATAGCTCTATGCACATATATTTATAGATTTCATATTAAGGAAGCAGACGGACCTTGGGCCTCTACTCAAGTACTCCCTCAACACAAGAACACTTTGTTCTAATAATCCAGCACTCTGAGATGCTCACCTTCCTGACTCAATCACTGAAGGAAAAGCAGGTGCTTAAGCAAATGTGGTGAAGAAAGCTGATGGTGCCCAACTATCAAAAGATGTAGTTTCTAGGGTCTTAAAGGCATGAAGAAAAACAAGCAGTCATCTAGCTGAGAAAGAAACAAAGCCCACATGGAAGAAACACGATGGAGTCAGGTATCAGGTATCAAAGACCCATAGCAAAAAATCATAATGTGAATGAGTGGAGAAGTGCAGAATGGAGGTCCAAAGTTAATCTGTAAGCAATTGGACATTACCTTACAGAAGGGTCATGGGAAGATGATGGGCCAGTCAGAGTACAGTATATCATTGATGAAACATACAGCTTTCCTCTATTTGTTTTTCAACGTTTCCTCCCCTCAGCCACCACTATCATGACCCTAGGTCTACCTTATAAATCTGACTAGACCAGAGCATGTACCTGAGTACAGATAAGAGATGGAAACATAGGGAATACAGGACAGATAAATCCCTCAGGACAAAAATGGAGAGTGGCGATACCTGGAGGGTAAGGAAGGGAATTCTGATCACAATGTCCGACTCTAACCTCCTCCTAGGGGGATGGACAACAGACAAGAGGGTGAAGGGAGATATTGTACAGTACAAGATATGAAAAAAACTATACCTCATCAAGGGTTTGTGAGACAGAGGGAGGGGAAAGGAGGGAACAAAAACGAGGAGCTGATACCAAGGTCTCAAGTAGAAAAAAAATGTTCTAAAAACGATGAGGGCAACATATGTACAAATCTGCTTGAGACAATGAATGAATGGATGGATTCTGATAAGAGTTGTACAAGCCCCCCGTAAAATGATTACAAAAGGGGGAAAAATAGAAATGGCTAGCATTTGAGCCTCATTAGACTTCTGGAGAAGCAGAACTAAAACTTGCAAAGGCCTGAGAAAGGATACGGGGCACAGGTCATTTTAAAACATGCTGTGTGTAGCTAACCTCACTTTGAAACCAAATGGTGGTAGGGGAGCTTTTGGTGGTTGGTGAATGCCTGGCATTTTCTCAATTCCTTTTCCAGATAGAAAATTCAGATATGTGGATTTTAAATCAGATAGTTCTCCTATTTGGTGATGTTTATTATTTGGCAAGTGTTATATATATTAAAGTTATGTTAAAGTTCAAATCCCTAGTGTCTGTGAACATGACCTTTTTTCTAGTCTGGGTAGACTAGAGAAACAAAATTCATAAACACACATCTGCATAAAAGGGAGATATACTAGATATACTAGTATATCTAGAGCATACTTGTATATATATATACTTGTATACTAGAGCAATTGAACTTTGAGGGAAGATTCCAGCCCAGTCCAGTCCAAGGTCATAAGTCAGATATTAACCCATGTGTCCAATACCAATCTATAAGTCCTCTTCAGACTCCTGAAGCACATGCAATGACCCCAGAAAAGTCACAGGTCAGCGGGTGCAGAGTCTTGTGTATTCAGTGGTGGTAGAAGCATCTTAGCACTGTCATGGGGTTCCCTGTGACTCCTCCAGTTTCCAGGGCTCAAGGGTCTAACAGCATGCTTTCATGTGTCTTGTCAGTTGCAATGTCTCTCTGGGAGTGAGCCATGAGATGCTGTCTCCTGCCTCCAAGAAGGAGTGACACCTTTCCCAGAATTCTCAGAAGAAGGCCACGCCCACACAGAGTGTTCATTGGCTATCTCCAGATTGACAGGCTAAACTCCACCCCTGCACTCTTAATCTTCAAACTGATATCAGATTACCTGACTGCTACAACCGTGACTGGAAATAGGAATTTTTTGTTCTTAAAGTTTTTATTATAATAATTATCTTTATCACTTCATTCTACCTCACTTTTATCCATTATCAAACGTTCATATCCCTTTTAGCAGAAACACAGTGTCCCCTAAGCATTGTACCTCCCTTTCCCCCTTCTTCCTGCCCACCTGTGGCAAAAACAAATGCGCTTTCATCTCTATTGTCATGGTTGAGTGTCTTTGACTCCAACTCCAATCAACTCGTGTACAACAGAATCAAACATTCCCTGGTACTGCACCATCCTTTCCATTGTTGGGCGTTTGAACCCATTGTGATAGCCAGTGTATCAGCTTCTTTGTGGATTTCCCTTTTTTATCACCTAGTACTGTACCAAATACAACATCGTTTTTCAGGAACTAGTGTCTCCTGAAAACATTTCCAATGATCCAGAGAACAACTACAGTATTCTCATTATGCTTTCCCCAAATCAGACTTGTTTGTTCTTTCTGAAGTCCTAGTACTTTTGATACTGTAATTTAAATGTATAAACCCTGTAATTTAAATGTATAAATTCTTTTTGGGGTCTTCTTTATTCACTGTCCAGCTGTCACATGCATTTAAGGCATATAAAGAAATAGGTTTTTTTTTTCTTTTGCTGAGGTTACCAGTTAACACAAGGTCAGATTGGAACATAGTGGGTCATAATCCCAGATGAGTGGTATTCTTCTGAAAGAGAAGAGATAGAAGAGGAAAATGGCCAGGGGGTGGCAGAGGAAGATTCATTTACAAGCTAATGAGTGCTAAGGATCACTTGCTTTCTCCAGAAACTAGGAGAGAGGTATGGATTAAAATTTCCCCAGAGACCTCAAAAGGAATTAATGTGGTCAATAGGATAATTTGATTTCAGACTCCTAACTTCAGTTCTGCTTCTCCGGAATGATAAGATAATACAGTTTTGTTGTTATAAGCAACTTTGTACTATATTGTTATGGCTGTTGCTGGGTACCATCAAGTTGAGTGTGACCAACTTTATGCATGGTAGAACAAAACCCTACTCTGCCCTGAACCACACTCATAATTGTTCCTATGCCTGAGCCCATTGCTTAGTCATTGTGAACTTATCCCATGGCGGGTCTGCCTCTCAATCACTGCCCCTCCAGTTTATCAAGCATTATGTCCTTCTCCAGGGATGGATCTCTTCGGATATGTTCCAAGTATTTAAGAGGAAGGCTTGTCAGTCTTGCTTCCAAGGAGCATGCCTTCCAAAACAGATCAATGTGTCCTTTTAGCAGCCCTAGGTATTTTCAGCATTCTTCTGCAGTACCACAATTCAGATGCATCCATTAGTCTTGGTCTGTCTTATTTAATGTCGCCCTAGGAAATTAACACGGCAAGCAAGAACGTTGGTTCTGGCAGAAAGAGAAATGATGGGAAGAGAGAGAGAGAAACACTGGAAGAGCATAAATGCAAAGAAGACAGATTGGGAGTGAGAAGAAACTGAGGATTGAGGCAGTAGAGAAGAGATGAGAGGCTGGAATAGCTTCCCAGAACATTATGTTTTAGGATAAATATAGGAGAATTGTGGGTTAGAAGGAAAGCATGAGAGTACAAAGAATCTCTTACAATCCGAGTTAAAAGGAATAAAGAGTGTTTCTGGGATTTCTCAAGGATGCTGTTCCCCCTATTTATTGTTTTAGCAAGAAGGTCGACTCTGAAGGTCAACAGAAGCAGAACAGAAAGTTGATTCGAAGGAAAGTCAAATTACAGTTAGTGGAAGAACAGAAGCCAGATAGAAAAGTGCACTAATCTCAAGAAAACAGTTAGAAGCTTTGGAACAACGTGAGTGGTCAGATAGTGAGATGTTATAGAAACACAGTCCCACACTAGATAACGAGCATCTTGTAGACTCCTGAGGGATCAAGAACTAGTCCCAAAACATAACTTTTGATAGGTGCATGGTGAATCAGCTAAGTGGGTGGAAAATATGAGGCCTGATATCAGAATACATTGAGAGTCTTCCAAAGAAAATTGTCCCCTTGAGAAATAGAGTATTGATTCCAGGTGATGTGCGTTCATGGGAGACGTTTCAACGCCATATAAGATTTTAAAAGAGTTGTCTCAGATTCCGTAAGTGTAGTGGCATAGAAGGGCTGTTACACTGCTCTAATGACTTTACTAGGTAACTTAAATATTTATATTGTAAGAAATTTAGGGACAACTTTGGTAGTACATTAAAGCGGAACACTCTGAATTATGTGAAATTCTGTGCAGAATTCACACTCCATTGAATACATGTCTTAAGAAACTAGGCTATATTTGAAATTCCAGCTGGTATAAGATTGAAGATAGAAGTTTACCTGAGAAAGTTTTAAATCTGATATATAAATCATTTTTCAAGACAGGCTGGGCGACTGTAATTTGGACTTGTGAAAGAAGCACAAGTCACTAATTCTTATGAAAGACCTTGGATACAAAAGGAACAAAGGGGTTAACCTGCTTGAAAATCCCATGTAGACACTTATAAGCATTTTTAAAAGCAAGAGATAGTGTGGTAGAATTTTAAAAAAGGATCGCCTCATTTCTTAAATTCTTTGCAGAATACTTCTCATGGATCTGTCTCCCAGAAAGATCATGGAAATGCAGAATGGTAAGGATTTTCCAATTTTCAATGTTGATCATGGTGAGAAAATTGTCGTCAATTTTAGTGTCTTTTGCTTGTTTCATTGTACAAAAAAAAACCCCAGTTTTATCTACATGTAATTGAGATTTGTTATTAGCTGAAGCCTTTCAAAAAGAGAGACCTGTTACTTACTGCTTTTTGGATTCTAGAAGCATGATTTATGGCAAAGAGAAGGAGACAAAGCACAAATATTCTCATCTGAAGAAGGGAGGTAATCAGGGAGACGAATGAGAAGAACCTGAAAAACAGAGATAGGACAAATTCCTGTTCGTAGAACTCTATTCTCCAAACCATCTAGCTGATGGCATTTTTTTCTCTCATGACATTTGTTCTCTCTTTCGACTTACTTGTTTTCCACCTACTACTTGAAAATCTCATTTGTTAACTTTTACATTATCCTGAACACAGGACCCACCCTCAAGAAATGATTTCTCCCAGTCTTTCCAAACATTCTCTTTCTTCCCGGACTCCTTGACATCATCTCCCTTTTGCCACCCCCAGCCCCCAACCCCCTTCCAGGAATTGTTGTCTCCATAGGTTCATCAATCCTGGTTTCATATACTGAAACACAGAAAAACATCATACAACTTAAAAAGGGTGATCTCCAATGACATAATAAATCTGCGCTACATCCTAATAGAAATGAACAAAAACAAATAAATATAGGAAGTTATGAAAACCTAATCAGGTCCAGCATGCATCAGACGAGAGATCAACTGACAGGTTTTAACTATTCAAGTCAGATTTGTGTTTTTGATCCTGTATATTCATCTCTCCAATGTATCTTTGGTAAATACTATACCCCATCCTCCCCATCCCTCATTTGTGGACATAGGGAGTTCACCAGAGGCTTTTTTCCAACATAGTTCCGACAAGTGAATTTTGGGCTCCCACTGTCACCCATAGTCATCTGCCTACTGAACTCTGACAATTTAGGCTCTGGTTCTAATTTCTTCTTCAACTTCAGATTACATAATTTATAATTCTTCAGTGACTGACGATGATGTGCTTCCTCCACGTGGACTTAGATGACACCTCACTTGAATAAAATTTCCTTCAATCCTGATGCAGCATTTTTCTTCATACAATCCAATTTCTCTGATTATTTGCTCAGCGCACAAATTGAATAAATATGGCAAGAGAATACGATCCTTACACACTCCTCTCCCAATTGTAAACCATGCAAAATGCCCCATGCCTGTTAGCATTACTGTCTTTTAATTCATATTTAAGTTCCATATGAGCACTAGGTGTTCTGCAATTCCTAATATTCTCAAGGCTGTCCATAGTTCGTTATGACCCACACTGTCAAATGTCTTGGTACAGTCAATAAAACACGAATAAACATCTTCCTGGTATTCTCTGCTTTCGGACAAGAGCTTTCTGACATTAGCAATGATACAATGGTATTTTCTGTTTATGTCTTCTTCTGAATCCTGCCTGAGCATCTGTCAACTCTCCATCAAAGTACTTCTGCAACAGTTGTTGGATGATCTTCAGCAAAATTATATTTGCATACAATATTATTCTAGTGGGGTCACCTTTCTTAGGGATTGTGACAAATCTGGAGCTCTACAAGTCCATTCAGCCGCTGTCTTCTAAATTTCCTGGCATAGATGAGTAAGTGCTTCACTAGCTTGCTGAAACATGTCAATTGATATTGCTAGATTCCTAGATTCTTGTCTTTGGCTAATGCTCTCAATGAAACAGAAAGTCCCATTGGTTCTGGCTTATATGCCACTTCCTGAGATGGTGAAATGGCTACTAATTCTTTCTTGTACAGTGACTGGGTATTTTTCCATCTTCTTTTCATCCTTTCTATATCTTTTCGCCCATAGAGTCTTTCAATATTGCAACTAAAGACTTGCATTTTTTCTTGAGTTCTTTCAGTTTAAGATATAGTGAGTAAGTTCTTGCCTTTTGGTTTTCTAAATCTATATCTTTTCATATTTCACTATAAAATTTTACCTTGTCTTCTCGAGCTGTCCTTTGAAAATTTTTGTTTAGGTCTTTTATGTCATAAGTTTTCCCCACCTGCTTAGTTACTCTACAATTAAGAGAAAGTTTCTGATTCTTTCCTGAGACCTACTTTGATCTTTTCTTTCTTTCCTATCTTTTTAGTGACCGTTTGGTCTCTTCATGGATGATTTTCTTGACGTCCTCCCAGGGCTCATCAGGCCTCCTGTCACTAGTGTTTAATGTAACAAATCTGTTCGTGAGATGTCCTTGAAATTCAGTTGGGATATACTCAAGTCTGTATTTTGGCTCTTGTGGATTAACATTAAAATCCTATATAGCCATTCAAATATATGAGGATCCATGACTGAATATTAAATTTTCTTGAGCTATGAAACAAACAGAACTTATTAATCACAGTTAATTTCCAGGGAAATATGACAGTCAAGTCTTTGAGTGTTACTAAAAGTCAAATGCGGATTTTATCAAAACAAGAAGCAGCAACTCATTAGCATGCAAATATACAACTTAGTTTCAAATCTTTCTAAAGAACAATTCCTTTGATACCTTCTAAAAATTTGTCATTTTAAAAGTCATACTTTTCAAGTAGCAGAAACAGTAAATTTTGATTATTTTTTATAGCTATTTAAAGAGAGGCACACAGTTTACAAAACTCATGTGGTGAATCTGGAAGTGGAACATTAAAAATCTGTGCATGTAAACTTTACTATTTTACCCTGGAGAAAATTTGAACAATATGCAACACCTGAGCAACAATTAGTATTACCAGCTGTTAGGAAAAACAGATGTGGTCAATAACCTTGTATTTTTTTGCTTCTTGATATATTTTTTCTTTTTTTTTTCTCCAGGGGAGTGCACGAACGCAGTCCCCCACTACCACAAATTATGCAGTTGAGTTTCCCACATTTGGGGAAATCGCAGGGGTCAGCACATCCGGAGTGCAATGGATAAACCGCGTCCTGGGAAAACCACCTTCATGATCATGGTATCTCCCCTGCCAGGTAAGTATTGGCTACTTGATTTTTAAAGGTGCTTTTCTCGCCCACCCACCTCCACCCCATGCCCTTATTTTTTTTGAAGAGCTACAGAACCTTCTGCAAAACTTTACTGCTCGTATTTGCCTGACCTCACAGTGATACTGGAGACCAGAGTAGAACTGTTCTTTGGGCTTTCTGAGAGTGTGATTCTCTTGGATGCAGACAGTTCATCTTTCTCTTGAGGAGAGGCTGGTGGGTTTGAGCGGAATTACGAGGGCTCCGTGATGCTACACTAGGAGGTGAAGTTTCTAGTTAAAGTGTTTTTACAAGTGATCTGGATAGAGGAAAACAAGAACACGCTCATCAAGTTCAAATACGGCACTGAAGTGAGTGAAATTATAAAATATGCTAGATAATTATACCGATACTTTGTAAAGTTAGGATGAAAGTTAAATGTGAGTGAAAATGTTAGAAAACAGGTCTACAATAAAAGGGTAGATTTTTGGACTGAGAGGCCAATACTGTCCTTTACACCCACACCTTCTCTGAGAGTCTAATTCACGTATCTCTCCTACCTCCTACATGACCTTGAAACTTTCATAAAACTCATTACACTTTTGATGCAATATTATATTTTTATTCCTTTGTGCCTGCTACTTTAGTAAACCAACATAATGTAAAAAGAAAAAGTGCCAATCAACCAGAGGATGACATGCTTTATTCACTTTAACTTTGTGTTACGCCCCCAATTCCCATGGAATAATTTTTATGAGTGAATAATACAATAATCGCTGTAAGTTCAACAGGGGCAGAAAGGGTCTTATCCCCCAAAGATGAGCATAATATGCTCAGAGAAGTCTGTCTCTAATATATCAAAAGGACTATTGTCTAATTGGCCTACCTCTAAGGGAATAGGATTCTGCTCCTGCAGTGAAAAGATGATTAAAGCTACATCACACAACCCATGACGCTTGGATGAAAGTACAGAATATTGTAAATGAGGACTCCAATTGAAAAACAATATGAAAGTATCTTAAATGGCAAGTTTACTGTTTGTGTCAGGTATTATTTAA
Source organism: Nesogale talazaci (assembly GCA_004026705.1). Lineage (NCBI taxonomy): Eukaryota > Metazoa > Chordata > Mammalia > Afrosoricida > Tenrecidae > Nesogale > Nesogale talazaci. Next base: position 139,411 of record PVJH01003427.1, read on the forward strand.
ACTTTTTCATTGAAATTTTAAAACTCTTACCATATAATCTAATTTTGCATATCTCTTTGATTGTTCTTATTTAAGTATTATCTGCATGAAATGATAAACTACCTTTTGGTATATCTATTTTTATACTTAAAATGGTCATCAGGGCATTAACTGGTAGTTATGTTATATTATTTGAATCCCACCTCTGGCAAAGTTAGGTAAAATGGGGTGGAGGGGTATGCTAGGGATTTCTGTTGAGAAAATAAAAAGATTGATAGCACTGAGGTTTTATGGGGAGTGGCATGATTCTCAGATCTCTGGCTGCAGTGCATAATGTGTTGGAATAAGTAAAGCACAGATGCATTTGGCCCTTAGAAAAAGCTTGAGGACAAGAGTAATTTTCTGGTGTTTTTCACATTTATTGTGGCTCAACTTCCAGGATCTTTAAAAATCATCACCACCCTCTTTGGGTGACTGGATATGAGACACATATAAACCAGAGATACAGGAATGGATTGGCTTGCACTTAATTCTAGCCCCAGACTAAGAACAATTATTCCTTATGACAAAGCCCTGCTTGATGCTCACTCAGGAAGAGATCACTGAAGAAATGGGTGCTATACCAAAGCGTGAAGCAACTAGATGGTACTTGACTGTCAGAAAAAAATAACACCCGGGGCCTTAAAGGCTTAAAGCAAGCAACCATCTAAGTGAGGCATTATGTAAGTCCACAAGGACAAACACATGAACCTGTATGACCCAAGGACTTTAAGTAATAAAATCCAAATCTGAAGGGAGAGAATGGTGTCAGAATTCAATTTGCGAACACCTGGTCTGTTTAAGGCCATGGATGACAATGGAAACCAAAAATCCATTTGCAGGGTTGTGGCGGTCATACATTTGATGTCAATTTCATGATTCCGAGTCTAAGGGTGGAGTCTAGCCTGTTAATCTGGAGATAGTCAATGAGTAGTCAATGAAGCCTCTGTGTGGGCACGGCTTTCTCCTGAGAATTCTGGGAAGTCTCACGGTATTTTCCAATTGGAGAAGAGAGACTTGACTGAGTTTCCAAGATGATGAACCACTGACAAGACAAGACGGCAGCATTCGAGGAACTGGAGGAGCCAGAGGAGAAGCCACATGGCCTTACCCTGATAGAACCAGACCTCTGAAGCTGGAAAAGCCACGTGGAGACCCCTGCAAGCACTGAGATGTTTCTATCACCAATGGATACTGCTGATGGACCCTGAGTCCCGGAAACAAGGAGTCATGAGGGGGACCCCTGCCAGAGCCAGGACTCTGCACCCACTGACCTGTGACTTCGTGAGTCAAAAGGAGACTTTATAGGCTGGTATCAGACATATGGGATAATATCGGACTTATGACTTTTGACTGGACTGGGTTGGGATGCTTTCTCAATGTCCCATTCCTCTTGTATATAAACCTTTCTCTTATATCCATATGTGTGTCTATGAATTTGTTTCTCTAGTCTACCCAGACTAACACAAGGGTCCATATATGGATGAAATCTCTAGTGAATCCCCTCTGACCACAGTTGAGGCATGTGAATCACCTTATTGTCACACAGAGTTTTGCAAAGTCAATTAAGGCCTATGTAGTTAGTTAATGATACAACATCTTATACTTTTATCTCCCTTTAGACCATTTTCCAGCTGTTTTGGTGTAAAAAGGATCATGAAGGGGAAATAGAAGTGGATCAAGCACCCAGTGAACCCGCTCGCACTTCTCGGGGATGTGAATAGCCTTGCTATCTTGCAGCATGCCTTGAAAAGTAGATGATTGCCGAGGCAGGTAAGCTAAGATTTAACATCTTAATCATTTGGTTTTCACTATGATCCATTTCAAAATGGTTTCACTTAAGAAATTTTTGGTTTTCCTTTTGGTGGAGGCTTTTCTATGTTTTACTTTGTTGTCTGGTATGTTTTTCTGTACATGGACTCGAAGATAGTTAAATCTATAGAAACAGTAACTGGGGCTGAGCCCCGGTGGCGTAAGTGGTTGAGTGCGGAACTGCAGCCTGCAGGCTTGGCGGTTCAAATCCTGCAGCGGCTGGGTAGTGCCCACGATCACCAGAGGCAGTGATGCCCACAAAAAAAAAAAAGAAAAATAAAGAAACAGTAACTGGATAAGTGGTTTCTGGGAGGTAGCAGGGGGAAATGGGGAGTTAATAACAATGAGTACAAGAAAGACTAAACTATTTTAAAATCGATTGTTGTGATGATTGTACAATTCTTTTTAGCATGAGTTTCATTTACTGGTATGCGAATTATAAGCTAATAAAACTGTTAAAAATAACCTTGAAATTTTTCTGTTCCTTTAATTCATCAACTAAATAATCTGAATTCTCAAGCAGAACTGCTGACTAGACAGTACCAAATGGTCATCCCACCAAAAAACAAAACCAAGTCAAGTTGATTCTGACCCTTTGTGATCCCACAGGACAGAATAGAACTGACCAATACGAATTCCAAGACCGGAAATCAGAGTGTGCCTCATCTTCCTCCCAGAGAACACGGGGTGTGTTTGAACACTCAACCTTGCAGCCACGAGGGCACCATCATCTCATGTGTGAGATGAACAGGACTCTACACAGCCTGGCCTCTCCCCTGTGCTCCTTATTTCACCGAGTCTCTTAAAACTAGAATTTGTTGCTGCCTTCCTTGTTTCTTTCAGGTCTCTACATCTAGGGGCCTAAGGATGTAGTGGCTACAGGTTGGGCTGCTCCCCACAAAGCCAGCCGCTCGGTGGGAGAAAGACAAGACTTTCTATGCTCAGAAAGAATTGCTGTCTTGGAAATCGATCCTGTAACATTGCTCTGGGTTGGAATGGACTGCACAGCAGTGACTTGGGTGATTTTTCTTCTTCCCTTTAGTCAGTACTCAGAATCCCGCATGGCATAACATGTTTTGCTACTTCATGAAAGGTCGGCACTCAAAGGCACCTTGGATTCTGGGAAATGACTCCTCATTCTGGGTCCTCGCAGAAGCAATAGGCCGACCATTTGCAGACCTGGACACTGATGGGCAATATCAGATTTTACATAGGACTTGGAGATTTTAGACCATCTTGCCTAAAAAAATGCTTTATTAATTATGATTGGCCAAACTTACTGTGAGCATTCATCACTGTGCAGACACTGTGGCTCAAAATACTTCCCCTTGATTTAAATGTGTTCAGTTCCCCTCTGCTTGTGAAAGGAAATTGAGGGCTCTGATTATATATGAGGAACAGATAAATGGGAAAAGGAAAGATTTGTCCTCCAAGAACCACAATAGAGAATTAAAAAATAGAAGATGGGGAGAAAGAACACCAAGAATACCAATTAGTTAGTCTCTGCATGTCCTCAGAAATCGAGGCCACTGATTTGCACAAGTAGTTTATACTGATGAGGTGGTACACTTACAGAAACCGCCAGGGACTG